>OMPJ01015603.1:0-22920 GCA_900312935.1 Carapus acus | reverse complement strand
GATATTAGCATAAAAAATATATTAGCATATTATATTATATATGATATATTATATAATATTAGCATATTAGCATAAAAAAATGATATCGGTATCAGATTTTTTTGCTTTAAAACCGATAAGATTAAAACCGATAAAAATAAAATAATGCTTGCGTTACACCGAAATAGTGCCTATGCGCTCCTGAAGCGTTTACCGGCGCACATATCGGTATCGGCTGTTATCGGTATCAGTAAATTGAGAGTTGGACAATATCGGCATGTAGGATATCGGCATAAAAGCCAATATCGGACATCCCTAGTTCAGCCGCATGTTGTCATTTAATTGCTGGCTGTCGACATGGTGTCCACTTAATGACGTAGGCCTCATTGACGATTGGCAAACTCTCTGGGGAAAACCTGGTCTGAATCAGAGAGACGGCATACATCCCACTTTGGATGGTATAGCACTTATTTCTAAAAACGTGGCAGAGTTTACAAACTCAGCGCGATCCAGATTTGAGACCAGGAAGTCGAGTTGCAGTCCTACACACCTCTCTGTGACTCCATTTGAGCAGTCACCAACCCAGCACCACATAGAAACTGTGTCTGTCTGCCGTCTGCTGAGATCTTCTGAATTGAAAACAAAGAAAAGAGGAGTCACACATGGGAACCTAAACATACATCCCTCCGCAACTGCTTCTGCAGTTGCAAATTAAATGTGGATTCCTGAACATGAGATCTCTATCCTAAGGCCATATTGGTCAATGATTTAAAATCTGAATGCCACTTTGACATGTTATGTCTGACTGAAACCTGGCTGCGTCCCAACAAGTACAGCAGCCCTAAATGAAGCCACTCCTTCCAGACACGTTAATACCCACATTCCTCGAGACACAGGCCAAGGAGATGGGGTTGCATTCATCTTAAACTCAAGCCTCCAAATCAACCCTGGACCCAAAGCGTGCCACACCTCCTTCGAAAGCGTTGCTCTTTCTCTGTCGCTCCCGACTTGTAAAGCGCCGCAAGCGATCCTCTACGTCACTCTGCACCGGCCCCTGGGCCTCTACTCTGAGTGTCAAAGCGAGTTCTCAGAGTTCCTTTCTTCCCTAGTTATCAGGATAGAGCAGGCTGTAGCAACAGACACTGAAATCTCTCCAGCTGCTTCAGAATGCTGCAGCACGCATACTAACAGGAACTAAGAAAAAAGACCACATCTCCCCAGTGTAAGCTTCTCTGCCAAAAGTCAGGGACCCCCTGGATTCTTGTGTACATAGTCTGTGTTGCACGTCCAGTCCAGCTTGTTGTCTAAGTGCAGCCAAGGGTATTTGTTTTCATTTTTTCTTAATCTTCCTACAATCAGCATACAGTTCTTTGGGTTTCAAAATGTTGAGCATGGTTCCTGCAGCACCTGACAGCATAGAGCCTCATGTTCAAATACTTGCGTGGATTTCCCACTAAAACGCACATTCAAATCTAGAAAAAGTCGCACGCACAAAATAGGTGGATGTTCTAATCTGTGCTCCTGAATCAGATCATATTTCCTTTGTACATCTCAATCAATGTGGAATTAAGTGCACATGTGGGTGTACCTGAGCCCTCCCTGTCCACGCCAACATTTGAATATGCAAATGACATTCAAATACACCCTGCACCTGCGATTCCCCTTACTTTTCGATCAGACAATGCATACATCTGAACAGCAGTGATGCAGTCAAAACGTTAGCGTACGTGCTCAATGCACATTACGTTGCCAGTTGAGAGCGAGCTTCTCTTACCAAGTAGCCAACCGTTGCACACCCAACATATACCCCATTAGCAACAGTGGTGAGGAAAAACCTCCATTTAATGGAAGAAACCTCGGGCATACCAGGCTGCAGGTGGGTGACTATCTGCCTTGACTGGTTGGGTTGAAAGAAAGAGGGAAGGGGAGAGAGAGACAGAGACAGGTGTAGGGATGATTAGGTGTAAGGATGCGCAGCAGTAGGAGTAGGACCTAGATGTTTGGAGATCCATCATCACAGCTGGAAAGTGTGAGCAGCCTACAAGCAGGTCTTCTTTGAACAGCATCAGTTTTCTTAAGAAACAATGGACATCTACAGTATCATCAGATCACAGACCACAGAATGGTCCTTGCCGTGTAGCTTTAACCCTTAAATGCACAAGTGCAACAACCCATGGGGTCAAATATGACCCCACGTCAAAACGTAACGTGTTACAATCGCAGTTTTTCTTGTCGTTGTTGCTTCCGACAGAGGCATTTGTTTTACTTTTTGACATAACTCCCCAGTTTACTTTCCATCGAGCAATGCACTCCCTCACAACCATACCATCGCTAAATTGCTTCTCATGTTGACCCAGTATCCACGCAATTCTAAGAGAACAGTGAAAGATTGAGCAGCGAATGCATTCGCCATAATCCTGGAAGATTTATTATACTGAGCCTTTGATTGAGTGATTTTCTGTGAGTGAATGGCTGAGTCAAGGGTGTATGTTTTGGTAAAGGTGTCACGCTTAGTTGCATAGTGCCGCTTGATATTGCCGCTTTTCACAAGAGCAACCGTCTTGGAGGAAATAAGACATACAGGTTTTGTGTTGCCACCTGGAAATACAAACAAGTAGACGCCAGTCCTGTTTT
Source organism: Carapus acus (assembly GCA_900312935.1). NCBI lineage: Eukaryota > Metazoa > Chordata > Actinopteri > Ophidiiformes > Carapidae > Carapus > Carapus acus. The sequence goes on along the minus strand of OMPJ01015603.1, from coordinate 20,307 downwards.
CTGAGTCAACTTTTCTCTTTTTGGAGAATGCCATTTCACCAGTTTTCACACTTACTCCTTAAGTGATCTGTTGTCTGCTCTGTCTCCACTGACTCTCTAAAAATAGCAGCATAGTAGGAACAGCCCATGGATGCATACGCACAGCTCATTGGTTCACCCGCGCCACGTGCTTGCTCCGGCCAGACACTTTGAAAGGACGCTCCCCGCGGCTATATCAGTCATGTGCGGTCGCAAAATATGTATTAGATTACATATTTAAATGCTGTCCGGTCTGGATCAGAAGGCCCGGGGCCTGGATCTGGACCGAGGTCCGCTCACTCATGACCTCTTCTCTCCACCAACACCTACTGGGTATTCAAACTGCAGATTGTCCCAAGCATGTTGCACCAAGGGTTGGAGGTGGCTGAGGAGAAGGCGCTCCATTGTCTTCATCAGAAGTGAAGGTAGCGCCACTACTTGATTCTGTGACGGTCCATCAGGGAGTCAAGACTCCAGGCTGCAGTCTTCGGGAGTTTTTTGAATCAAATTCTCTCTAACAGGCAAAACATAGACAAAGTGTGAACTTCTGTCGTTTCTGTCCTGCTCTTATAGTTGTGGCCCCTGGCGTGCGCATGAGTGTGTATAGTTCCCAGAGTTGGGTTATGCCAGTAGGCCCTAATACCATATCCCAATTCTAGGACTGACCATAAGGGTCACTGTGTCCTGTATGCTCTGTATGTGTATTCCCTGGTGTTGCGCAAGGCCCATCACTCCACATTGTTAGGACTTTGGATGTTAGGTCAGAAGAGGGTGGGCCCTGTTCCCAGCTGTAGGTTGAGGTTGAAGATGCACGGTATTGACTCTCCCAGTTTAGTGATGCAGGTGTCTAGTTGTCTTCGACACATTTTGTCTGAGCCTGCATCCATATTACTCCTATACAGTAAACGTCCTTTGCTTCTATTACGCACTGTTTCACCCACTGCTGTGCTGCTCTCATTGCCTCCCTATTCCCACTCTTGAAGGCGACCCTCTTCCGGTTGTGGACAGCTTTGACTTCTTTTGTTGCCCATGGCTTGTTACTAGGCTCATACTTGTATGCTGTCTATACTTGGTGCCATACCTAATTTACTGTAATCTCTCACTATATCGCAGTTCATCTATTGCAGTCTCAGTAAATTGTTGATTTTTCTAAATGTTGGATGGAAATTAATGTTGCGGTTTCCTTGTTAAATTGTTAAATTGGGCTCCCATTTCATCCACTGCCCATGTTTGGCCTGGGAGACAGCCTCTGCACTCCGTGTCGGTTCAAATCTTCGATAATTAGCCCGTTGCTGGGATATAGTTGTGTTGTGCCACGGTGATCTACTCTCTCCAAGGCCAATCGATCCAAGGCAAATTTTAATCATACCTTTGTCATCTCATTAAAAGATTAATGGGTTATCAGTCCCTTTCCAGTTTACTTGTACTTTTGTTGCCGCAAGCATCATTGGTTCAACATCTTTTGATTTGAAATTTTCAGTTACAAACAGGGTGGCGTGCGGTGAAGATTCAGCCACATTATTCCACTCTAATGAATTAGTTTGCTTTTACATTTAGCGCAGCCCCTTGCTTGCCTGTTACCATATATTCTGTTACCATTTCAACGCTCATGTCTTTTGTAGTATGTTTCCACTTGTCTAAAAACACAGCGTTACCTGAGGAGTCATAAAACAGGAAGTCAGAGACTGGTTTTGTTGTTTTCTGAATTTTGGCCCACATACACTGTTCCCACTTCTCAAATGTTGTTGCCACTGGCTTTTCAATGTTTCCTAGCCAATAAACCTTTGCGTTTTCAGTCTGCAAAGACATCTCGAGATCTTACCCAGATTGACCCAAATACACTCCTTGTGGTGAACACCAAATTTCTACTCATAATTAATACAATTCCTCCCTTCCCAGCAAATAAATCTGAGTTTGCTCTGACACCAAGACTGGAATGAGACTGCACTGAAAGTAGCACCTGATGACTTTAGGTGAGTACAATGTAACCATTTTCAACATCTCGAAGTATAAAAATTCAACCTCATGTATTCCAAAATAACCTTCTTTCAGATAAAAATTACAAACATTTATTTGGACTTCAAAGTGGTGAGATTGAGGCATCCTTTCATCTCTCAGTCATTGTTTTAGTGTAAGCTAACTTCAAGCTAGAGCTACTTTTCAGATATTATACTTGAGGGCAACTTGTCTCGGTCATCTTGGCGTGAGTTGTCACGTGTCACAACTTACCTCAGAAAGACATGTCTGGAGTGGGATTGACTTTATTAAAGTGTGCTAATTAGCAGTTGTCATAATGACGTTTTAATGTAATTTTTACGAAAAATAACAGTGGCTTAAGGGAGATGGGAAAGAGAGAAGACATGGTCAGGAATTACATAGAAAAAAATTAAAAACTGCTATTCTGACTGACACACCCATTAAGGAGGAATTAGAATCTGAAAGGCATGCACAAAGACAAACAAACTTTTAAAAAAAAAGAAAAAAAAAAGCAAGACAACCAAATGGAAAACTCCAAAGAAGTAAACTCAGGGAAGAAACAAAGGGCATGTACAAAAAGAAAAATTTAAAGTCCTCATCGGTAGGAGATGAGTCCCTGTGCCTGGTTTGTGTAGAGCCATTTGGAAAGAGCTGGCCAGGAGCATAATGGGTGCAGTGCATAATGGATGCAGTGCGTAACCTGCAAAGGGTGGGCCCATGAACAGTGTACCCCTGACAAATTAGCTTAGGTGTGCAAGAACTGTGATACGTACGAAAAGTCTGACTAGCAAGGACGTTCGTTTGTCTGATTTTGTTTGAGTGTAGCCTATATAAATGGATCTTAAAGTTCTTGTTTGAAACTTTGACCACATTTCTGGACTGCTTTGAGTTTCATCATGAAACAATACTTTTTTATAGTTCTTAATCTTTTATTTTAAGAAAAGCAAACAGATATTTGAGGCCAAGAGCTGAAGATATACCCTAGTAGTCCGTAATACTCCCTATGGACTTCAGTTGTCAGTTGGTCAAATCTGAATTTAAGACTTTTAACAGTCTGAAGGACAGAGAGAGAGAGATACTGATGCACAGCAGTACTCATTGATAGTGACAAGGTTACAATTGAATTTAACATTTATTACCTTATATGTGTAAAAGAAACAAGACATCTAAACTTCAGTGATAAATGTTAAAACGACTGCAGATACCTATACGACAGGTACTACTTGTGCAGAAATGTGCGCATGAATACAGCATCATGTGTCGGTAGCAAAGGAAGACAGCGTCACCTCCAGTCAGCAGTTACTAAACATGTGGACATAATGACGCTTTCAGAAAGGGGTGAAAGTGCAACTGACACTGGCCAAATGCTTGGTTTAAGTCAAAACAGTGAGTTCCGACTTCCGTCAAAATTCGCTTTTTGTACCACAGTGGGAACATAAATGCAATTTAAGTTGGGGACCCCCTGTATACATAATATTTAAAGATATGTGAAAAATTCTCCATACGAAAATAGATTATTAAAGAGAGCTGTTTACTTTTATCTCAGTCTGTAGGTTGCGTGGCAGCTCTGTGACTTCATCAGGTCTTGCAAAACAACAAGTGCACAGCAGCAGTCATGGCTCAAACTGTACATGGGAAGGTCACTTGCTCAGGTAACCATTTCTTTTGTTTTTGAGCTTTTCAGGTTTTTTTTTTTTTTATGTGGGCCATTAATGATTTGTGTCTATTTTTGCTTTTTACCATGAATTTCGAACTCCAAGCTTTGCCTTTTTTCCACGCTGCTCTCTGGCTTAGTACACCCACACGGCTTATTTGTAGATTTTTACCGGCAAACGGCCACAAGGGGTTAGTCTAGCAGGAAGCGCAAAATTTAATTCAATTCAATTTTATTTGTGTAGCTGCAAGTGATGATAGAAGCTATCGCAAGGCGCCTTCCAAGTTTGCACCTGCTCCTCAACATTTGAACATTCAAATTCTATAAGATGAACACACAGAGACCCAAAAATGAGACAGACATGCACCCAAGAAGACACTACTTGTAGTTTTGATTTGGATTTTGAACTGTAATTTTTTGCATTATATGTGCACCCTCGCTATGGTCAACAAATGAAGAAATGTACAGTATATGATCTTGCGTTTGAGGTAAAGGCAATTGATCTGAAAGAGGGAAGAAAAAAGGGAGACAAGCGCAACTTCGTATAAGCTTGTCATCAATGAATGACTGGTGAGACATTTGAGGTGTTAGGGTGAAGAATTAACTCAATATATTTTCTAATAAGGCACGTTACTGTCGTATTGATGCCGTCTTATTTTCTAACCAGGTATGTTACTGTCGTGTTGGTGTTTTGTTGATGCCTTGCTGCCAATTGTCTGTCACAGTTTGAGAAAACACGTCTTAAATTAAATAATTAAAAAAAAACGTCTTTTTGTGTAAATATCTCAAGTTACAACATGACAACCGACAGCTTATAGGCGTGGCAAAATTAGTTTTCTTTTCAAATTTAGCTGGTGCTGTTAATACTCAGGTGCGCTCTATAGTATGGATTTTCTACAAGCACTTGTTTTCACAACCACAGAAATGCCCTCAAACTGAATATGAAGGATTGCTCTCCTTCGTCAAATTTTAAGATGGACAGATGGCCACACGTAAACATTACCTCTGACATCACGACATGCTGCTGTCACTAAGCAGTATATGTTGTTTTGCTGATGGGCAAAAATTCCAAACAAAATTTTGGAATTCAGGCCACATCAGTGAGCCAATTGTAAGGCTCACACAGAATGGTGTGTAAATTGGTCTGCTACCATATGATCAAGAGGTGGAAATATACTGAAATATACTGTGGTTACTTGAATATTTGTAGTTAGAATCTACAGTACTTTTTCAGCATGAGGGACGAACAAGACCCCTCCGAGAATGAGATGCTGAGAATGACAGTTGAGCCATACCATTTCTCTTATTGTGTTCCATCATCTGTTCCACAGAGAGAGAGCTGGGCTGCAGTTCAAAGGGTTATTATGTTGAAACACCGTATGGTTATCAATTAGATTTGAACTTCCTGAAGTATGTCGATGACTTTGAGAGGGGCAATACCACGAAGAAGCTGACCATTCAGAGAAAGACCAAGGTCTCCAGAGACCTTCCCTTACATAAGGTCAGCGTATCTACTGAACGGACTTCCATGGATTGTCAGTCTTCCTCTAGTAGTGACGGCAGGCAGTCCCCTTTGGCTTCTTCCTCCACCCACCAAATTCATGCACCACCCCCAAATCAATACTTGGCTTCAGCCTATGAGGCTGTGCCCCTCCATTTGCCTCCTTCCACCATTCATCAAATCAATACATCATACCCACATCAATGCACTACTTCAGCCTATGAATCCCCCATACAATGCTCAAATATGAATATTTCTGAGTCCAAACAGCTCCTAGCACCACCAATGTTTAGACTAACCCCTCATCATAACATTGAGGTGGAAAGGACCCTGATGGAGACTCGTCGCCGACTTGAGAGTGAGCATCTACTCTTTCATGCCAGCATATAGCCGCTGCTTCCTTGCAGTTGTTCATCCAGTTTCTGTAGCATTGACTCCACCTGTTCTCTTGTGTTTTTCAGATTCAGTGGTCATCCCCCAGGTCCCCTCCATCGTCCACCAGCCTCCTATCTTTAATTGTCACCTTAATTGTGGAGATGATAGATATTGCACAGCCTCCATGGACGGTTCTACACATCACAGTCCCCTGACCTCAGGCATGGTGACCCCAGTGACAAGTGTGAGCCCTTCACATCTGCAACAAATCCGCGAGCAGATGGTTATTGCCTTAAAGAGGTTAAAGGAGCTAGAGGAGCAGGTGAAATGTATTCCCATCCTACAGGTCAAGATTGCTGTACTGCAAGAGGAGAAAAGACAATTGGCCAAGCAGCCCAAAAATCAAGGACTTAATGAGGGATTCCGCAAGCGCTCTAACAGTGTAGGCACTGCCTACCAATGGAAGCCCCCAAACACCATTCAGAGTGAAAGAGAGATTTGCAATGTAGAGCCTGCAGGCTCAGGCCAGACTTTTCAGCAGTTGGAGAAACTTAGGCTTGTGGCTTTGGAGGCGCAGTCCCTAGCGATGACGGCCTGTGAAAGCGCTGAAGCTGAAATAAAAAAAATTGAACCCTCTCTAAACTTACCCCACAAAAGCAGTGTAATTTCATCTGAGCGAAAAATAAACCTTGTGGACACTGGGATGAACATGACAAAAGAACAGTGTTTTCTCAGTGCAGGAGTAGCAACAGACTCAAGACACTGCAGTACTGCAGTTGGTATGACAGAGGCCATGCTGGGCATGAGCAATCAAAATCAGACAGTAATTGAACTGCAGCAGCAGGCTATTGAGGCACTGAAGGATAAGAGCTACCAATTAGAGGTGCAACTGAAAGAAACAATGCATCAGTTGGAAATGGGCAAACTAAAACATGAACTCCAAGCAGCTGGATGTTCAGGTACGATAAAAGCAGACAAATCCTCTATGGCTAAACCAGAGACGTATAATGCGTGCACAGAGACGACAGTTCAGATGCACAACCGTACAGAGGGTGATTTCAAAAGTAGTCATTCCAACACTGCAAAAATTCTGAATTCCTGTACAGGAGGAGTCTGTTGTGTACATAATTTTGCCACGGGTCCACAGATGCTCATGGATCACTTGACAGACCAAAGTGTGGAGGTACATGACCAGTGCAAAGACAAAGAGGGGGAGACGTGTCGCAACAGTAAAGGCTCTGAGCAAAGTTCATCACATGTAGGAATTACCACAGAAGGACAAACTAGTAGTGTTAGCTCTTGTATGCCTATGACAGAATTGATCAAGGAGACACAATCAACTGGTTCTGAAGAAAGTTCTGTTGAAATATTTGTCAGCCCTATGAAGAAGTTCATCTCACAAGGAACTAATCCAGAGTTAGTTGTCAAAGTGGATTGTGGTGTCATGGTTGCTTCTGAGTCAGTTGATCAGCAGACCAGTACTGATAAAGACGTTTTTAATAAATCAACCAATACAGAAAAAGCTAATTTAATTGATTCCTTCACGAACACATCGCTGATAACCTGTAACAAACACACCAGTACCACTGACTGTGCCGGGGAAGGATCCCCTTCTTTATTGACAAAGATGCGATCTGTTGCAGTGGGAACCAGTGCAAGTGTGGAGTTGACCACAAGCAAATCAATGTTTGCTAAAACCAAAGAATGCGGGGTGGGTCCAGTTGACATTCATGAGAACTACCTAGTTGGTCTGAAAACTAGGAACATGGCATGTGGTCCCTCTCAGTTAACTGAATCCTTCAAAGCAGGACTTACTGAGACATTTACAAGTGAACCTATGTCATCACAAGTCAACGGATCCACTGAGCTTGACCACTATATTGAGAGGGTGCAGAAGCTATTGCAAGAACAACAAATGTTGCTTGCAGAGAACTACAGTGAACTTGCAGACACTTTTGGGCAACCTCATTCTCAGATAGGATTCATAAATGATCAACTGGTCTGCACTCTCTCATCCATCCATTCTGTCATGAAGTGTGGAAATGTGGACGGCAATGACAATCTTCAGCATCAGTCAGACGCTTCAAATGAAGGTTAGTTTCTAGAGGAGCCCATTTGGTCCCTGCAGCAGAGAGATGCGTCACTATATACAGTAGTACCCTGAGATACCGGTTTTATTCATTCTGTGAATGCGCTCACAAATCATTCTGCTTGTATCTCAAATCATTTTTTTAAATTTAAAGTAAATACAAGAATTCTAATCATCTCAACTAATTTTTATAGAATAATCTGATTTCATCACAGTTAAACACATGTTGCGGATCAAACCCTTCCTCTGCAACAACATATTCACACATTAGTGTGACGTTTTCTCCCAATCTCTTAATGTCTGCACTAGATGCCTGTCCATGCCTCAGCACTGAGTTGATGTCCGTTTTCTTCTATAAGTTATCTAACAACCCACGACTATGCTGGAGTGATTCCTCCAATGCTGAAGTTCCTGCTTCTTGTAGTTAAAAGTCATAGATAGTATGAGCTGTTACAGATGGTGTATGCCCATGCACTAACTAGCGGTGGCGTCCCAAAACACAACTTGTAACTTGGATTTCCACTCGAATCTCGGACAAAAATATAGATATAGACCTAGGGAGGGCTTGTATCTCAAAAACCTTTATGTTGAGCTACTCGCATGTCAAGGTACTACTGTATATACATTGATAATTTGTGTTGTGCAGTACCGTTGTGCTTCAATTTTTGTATTGTATTCACTCTAGAGAACGTAATGTTGTTTAATTTCCTCACTTGCCAGTATGCAAACTGTTTTTGAGTGACTTACACGAATGTAAATTTGTAGACATTTGATCATCTGGCTTTTTTGTTTTAACACTGCACTAATTCCTTTTGCAAACCTCTACCTGTGAATTTCTTCTTTAATTCCAACAATGCTGCTGATTCTCAAAACTGGCAAAGGATAAAACTTAGCATTATCCTATCTTATTGTCATGAGCTACTTTCAAAATGGCTTAGTCAAAGAGATCTACGTCTACAAAAGTAAAGAATAAAAATAAGAGTATAAATAGATAGATGGACAGATATATTTAGAATTAGACATTATACATTTTAATAATTTCACATTAAAGTTGCATCTCATTACAAGTCGCACTCCCAACTAAACTATGAAAATAAATTGTGACTTGTACTTTGAAAAATACGCTATATTTCTAATGATAAATTGTCCCCTAGAAATGGAGCTTTAGAAATCCCATGATACTGGTAGTTCAACATGTCAACCTGTTAAATCAAGAGTAGGTTATTTATGATGCATCAGGCTCTCTTGGATGTTTGATTTCTCAAAGACAAATTGTGTTTGGAATTCAAATGCAGTATATACAATATGTTACAGCAATCAAGTGTAATCAAAACATTAGAACTTGTTCACAAGTTTTCATAAAGGATTTTTTAATGTATTTTTGGATGAAGCTATTCATAGGTCCCAATTTCATTTCTTCTGTCTGAATCAATTAGGTTTTGGAAAAAAAAATGTTGTTAATTTTTCAAGATTCAAAGCTTTATTGTCATGTGTACAGTACAGCAACAAGTTTCCTGCACAATGAAAGTCTTACTTTTACACCTTACACCGGATGTTGAGATACATCCTGGGGTAAAACAGATATGACATTCTAAGTCCACACATTTTCTCCTCAGGGCATCTCTCCAACCCAAACATGCTGAAATCCATCATGAGGAAAGACTGCCAAACTGACTTTAACAGAAGCAAAAAGAGCCTGCAGTTTGTAGGCATGAATATTGGGTGGGTTTGACAATTCTTAATAGACAATATATAAAAATCCAGTCCATGTATCTGCAATGACTGCACGCAATGATGAATTATGATTTTCACATCTCCAGATTGTACACAGATTTGATTATGCATTGTCATTTGAAATCACTAGTAATACTGAATTTGTTTATTTTTCAATTTGATATGAGCCGCTCTAGATTCGCACAATCCTGAATTACAGTTTTCTTTTGTTACCCCTATTTGATGAAGGTATGGTGACTCGTCAAGTGATAACTCCAGCTCAGAGGATAGCAGCACATCTCTGTCTGGGGAGCAAGAGGATGAGAGGAAAAACTACAAAGGAAACTGTGTATCCCAAAAAGTTGTGCATAATTCCACATGGGAAGAGTTCCAATCAGAGGATGCTGTAGATACGGAAAGAAAGCAGGAAAAACAAGGACCAGATGGGCAGGACTTCCCAAAGAGGTGGGTTTGGAGGAAAAAACACAGAAGCATGATTGATGTGTAAGACAAATTGTGAACTTCAGTTCATGTCTTGACAGAAGTTCACATGCTTATAAACATGGAATTGCTTTATCAATATTTTATCAACCTTACTACTCGGCATTAGCTCTTGTATCTAGTAATTTTTGAGTGTATTATCTCTTTTTCCACAGAATACAGAAATGCATGTGGATTTTGTTTGAAAGTAGAGCCTAACAGGTTCATGAAGGGAGGGTTTAGATTATTAACACATTCTGTGATAGAATAATTCCTATGACGTATCGGACAGTTAAGTTACTGGAATCAGTAATAATGACTTTAAGCACGAATGCTCACATTTTTTTACTTCAAGCTACTATTTACACTGGAACCTTGACGTACGTGCAATCCAACATACGAGCTTTTGCAATTAGAGCCGTCTACCTTCTTATTTTTGTTCGAGGTAAGCTGCAGGTTTTCATGTTGTAAAATGAGAAATGCATGCAGACAGTCCACAGAAGATTTTTTTGCGGTAGATTTGATTTAAGATGTGCTCTTATCTCAAACAGTGCCTGCAAATCAGAAGTACAACATCAACACAACACTAACACGACAGTAACATGTCTGGTGACAAAATAAGATACAGCAGTAACACAAAACCGATCTGTTTTTATGACCTCTGAAAGCTTTTGTTGTCTTCTTAGATACACGTAGTTCTTCCTCCAACGTCCCTCTTTGAAAGCCAGATCATTCCAGCATAGTCATGGGTTGTTTGATAACTTAAAGAAGCCAGCCTTTACCTTAAATGCAGTATTATATATACTTCTTAGTTTGATATCCATGATGAGGATGTGTGCATGATGCACAAAATGACAGTTCAAAATCAAAATCCGAACTACTGGTAGTGTTGTGTTTGGCACAAAAACTTTCCCTTCATGTCAGTCTGACTTTTGTGCCATTAGCCAGTACAAATCTGCGAATAAATCGTGCCGGTGCATTAACAGCAGGGTTCAAAGTGTGAGACAGAAGTCGCCGATTTTAAGGTAATTATACACAGGTTAAGTATGAATGTCTATTGACTGATAAAAAAAAAATGTTTTTTTCCAAAGTTAAGAGAGGTTTGGGTATATTTTGCAATGTGGGAGTGTATTAGCATTATTATAGTTGTTAAAAAAAAACAAAAAAAAACACACATTTTAGATGTTAACTTGCGAGAGTGGTCATGGAGCGAATTAAACATATAAGGAGACTGAAAGTGTGAGAAATCAATTAGATAGATAAAAATCACTCATGGTGTAATGGTATTTGGATTTCATAATGTTTGCGTGGGAACTGTGTTGGACAGGAAAGGACAACAGTGACATAAGTAAAGGCAATAAGAACAAATTTGAAGCCAGTAAGTAATGGCAGTATGGGAAAGGCTGTTGGTCAAGGCTTAATAAGTTGAGCGAGGCAGAGGCAAGAAGTTACAAGAGACAATTGGGGGAAATGCACATTGAGAGGGTGCATTTTGACCCTGCATGGAAACCCTCTGCCAAATAGTACCAGCTCTTAATGCAGGACAAAGTACTGTACCGAAGAGTCCATCTAGGGAGGTTAATATTCTGCCGCAAGCAGATGAAGATCAGGGAGCAATTGGGTAGCTTAGTGATCTTAGACCAGATTGTAGCCACGGAGTGGGGATGGCTCTGGTCCTGCAGTATGAAGGACTGAAACCAGCAGCACACGGAGAAGGAAAACACACTCTCAATGAACGTGTACAGATAAGGTTTTCAGGGTGCTGACTGAGAAGGACTTGAGCCTTTGCAGGAAGCCATATGACGTTAGATGATATGTTATATCTGATGACACTTCCTCAAAATAGCTTGCATGTCAGAGAAGAAATTCAGATGGGCGTTGAAGATGGTTTCCAGGTATCTCTACTCCTCAACCATTTCGACAACTGTGTATTGTGATGATGGACCCAGTAGACAGTTCCTTCTGCTAGCTGAAAAACAGGACCGTGACCACGATGATCTGCATTCACACTCAGGACAAACGAGCACAGTGTCATCAGTTAAGTTAACCAGTGACAGAGGGGCTGCATGGCCCTGCAGTCATCCATGGTTAGAATAAAGAGGAATGGTGAGAGAGGTCAGAGGTGGGGTTGTTGACCCAGACTCTGTCCTGTCGGTGAGAAAGTCCAGTATCCTCTGGACAAGTGGTTCTCAACTGGTCTTGCTTCAGGACCCACCATCTGCCTTAATGTCGAGCCCAAATCAAGAAAAATTTTCAACCTCTCAAATTTAATGAATGACAAGATTGTGCAGGTTGTACTGGAGATATTGGAGTAGAATATCACAGATTGCCAATCCCAATAAATAGCATGTTTATTGATGAACCAAAACAACCAGCAAAACCCAAATGACATTCAGAGTTGATAATAGTGAGGGAAATATTCCTGCTCAATTAGCTGCATTTTGATTTAAATCCAAGATGCTTCACTTCAGTAACTTCAGTCTATTTGAACAGATTCAACATACACTAACGTGAAATGAAAGAAAGTGAAACCACTGAGCATTAGTTTCAAAAATAACTCAAATATTTAGCTTTTGCTGAGCACCCACTTGTACTGGATACATAACAATTTCCTATTAGAACTATACAGTCACTTATTCAAGGACTAATCAAAAGATTGACATGAAGAATCAAAACATTTCAGGAAGAATTATTTTCAACAGGTTCAGGCATTCATGCAAAATACATGAAATAAAAAAGTGCAACTACTGAAAAATTTGTATATATCAAAACAACTCAAATTGTATAGTTTTAACTGAGAACCCTCACCTACTAAACCTAAGGAATAAACACTGCACTATGAAATGAAAAAAATATAAAAAATAGTAATAAATCAGCAGCTTTTATCCACAAACTGAAATAAAGTTAACCAAACGATTCATTTCAAAAGTACAATTCAAATACTCAAAGCAAAGGTTTCCTCTGTTGAGCTTACAGGTAAATATTGAAAAACATTGTGCTCTCTAGAAAATTGAGCAGCACTTAAACCCTATCTATAACATAAACATAAAGAGACCAGAATTTGGGGAACTTAATTGGTGAACTGGTTATGTTTTTTTGCTCCTGACAAGAGTTTCAAAGTCTTGAGTAAAAGAAGACAAAGCAACTCTGAGGCCATGCTCAATGTCCAGTCTCTTTCCGTTGTTTGTCTTAAGCTGAATGAGAGCTGAGAGACCACACTCAGAGATACAGAAGGTAGTGCTGAATGACAGTGGATCTTTTCTGCTCGAGTGGCTACAAGTGGATACTTTCCCATCACAATCCTGCACCAGGGATGGAGGAGGCTTACCCCTATGAATTTCTTTTTCAGCGTGTGGTCACGACAACTCTACCCACCGGCATGCTCTCTCCGTTGCTTGGCAACGTGACGCTTCCCATGTCGATTCCACAGGGATCGCGTTAACACACTGATGTGTTTGTCCTCAAGATAGGAAAATCCATATCACATATACTCTTCGCTGTATCTGCGTTTCGCCATTTTCAACATATGTTAAGAAACTTTGCCGGTGTTTTTCTATGGTTTGAAATGGCCGATGTAAACTAGCAGAAAAGGGCATTATCGTTATCTAGTGTTAAAGAGTATAAATGACACCCAGTTAGTTATTTATTATTTTCCACAGAATTTTTGTCCCTTAAGGCCCGCGACACACTGAAAACGGGTCTGCGTCCCACTAGTTAATTGAGAAAATTGACTCTGCTCTAGACAAGCTGATCATCCATTCCCATAAATTAGTATTGATAAGGGACTTACTAACGATTAATATTAAAGAAAAGCGTGCCAGCTGGTCAACCACAAAAGCAACGACCTGGAACCGGGGAGCAGCTAAGTTGCAGCAGTTTAGAGATAAGGCAACTACATCATCACAACTACATCATCATAAAAACTCACAGAAAACGTGAAGTTATGTAGATCAGTATTTTGATGGGAAGTGACGCGGCTGCGGTGCACAAAGCATGGCCAGCCAAGAGTAGAGGCAGTCAAGTGAGCATAAAGCATCATAATTTGTGAGCAATTTCTTGAATATCCAAATGCATTAGAGGGATTTTTTGTTACACTAACCAGTGACACTTGCTCTGTCATGTTCAAGATGTCGACAGAACATCTTATCTAATCTTTCCTATTATACAGTATAGGCCAAAAGTTTGGACGCACCTTCTCATTCAATGCATTGTCTTTATTTTCATGACTATTTATGTTGTAGATTGACGCTGAAGGCATCAAAATTATGAATGAACACATGTTGAATTATGTACTTAACAAAAAAGGTGAAATAACTGAAAACACGTTTTATATTCTAGTTTCTTCAAAATAGCCACCCTTTGCTCTGATTACTGCTTTGCACACTCTTGGCATTCTCTCGATGAGCTTCAAGAGGTCGTCGAGAGCAGCTATAAAATTCTTCTATTCACCCACCCTTAATGATCAGGCACCATTATATCTGAATGAGCTGATGGTGCCTTACCATCCAGGCACAACCCTGCAATCCTAGAACACAAGGTTACTTGTGATCCCTAGAAATTGCAGAAGTAAAATGGGTGGCACAGCATTCAGGTATCAGGCTTTTCTCCTATGGAACCCTCTTCCAGTTGAAGTCTGGGGGTGGACACCTTCATTACTTTTAAGAGTAGGCTTAAAACTTTCTTTTTCGATGAAGCTTATACTTAAATCCAATAGAATTACACTGCTTGGGGATTCCTCATGATGCACTGAGCCTCTCCTTGCCTCTTCCATCTCTCCCCACTTCCTCTCTCTCTCTCCTGTAAACATTCATTTCTCATTACTGCATGTTACTAACTCAGCTTCATCCCCGCAGTTTTTGTGTCTTGTGGCCTACTTTGTCAAACTATAGATTGCAGCTGGAGCATGACCAGTGATGACTGATGCACATCTGTGATGATGGAATGCCAAAACATCTGGGCCCTCCTCCTGATTCATATGCCTTGTTCATATTAAGCCATATCTTCTTACTCTTTATTAATGCAAAATTTGATTGTAATGAAGTCACTGTTACTGATTACTGCTTTGCGTCTGTATACTTGCCTCTGCCTATGTCTCTGTCTTTCTCAACCCAACCGGTCAAGGCAGATGATTGCCTGCCCGCAGCCTGGTCTGCCCAAGGTTTCTTCCTTCCTAAGGGGAGTTTTCCTTGCTACTGTTGCCAAGTGCATGCTAATGGGGGAAATGTGTTGGGTCTCTTTCTGTAACTCTTACAGAGTCTGGTCTCCACCTGCTCTATCTTGGACAGCACCTTGAGATATAGTAACTTTTCTTACGATTCAGCGCTATACAAATAAAGATGACTTAAATTGAACTGAATTGAATTGAAAGGGTAGTGTAGGTTTGGTGGCGTAGGTCAAGGGTATTGTCTGGTGTGCTGTGTGAAGAAGAATAGCTTCCATATTGAAAGGGAACTTCTGACCCAGTCAAAGACACCATGTGCAGATTAAGTTCTAATTACAATTAGATACTGATTTTGAATGTGTTTTCCTTCCCTTTAAAGGTATGAATTAAGCGAGAAGATGATAGCAGCATGCAGTGTTCTCAAAAATCACCACAGCAATCCAGAGATTGTCAGCGCTGAAGATCTGGTCAGTGATTTTCAAGATTTTGTACTAAGAGGAGTGCAGTTTTATTCCTGTTGTACTTATATGTTGTACTAGAGCAGGGGTGTCCAAACACTGAGGGCTACAGGGGCAAAAACATGGGAATTGCTGGGCCACTCATTAGATGTGGGATACACAGTATATCTGCCTGTGAAAGGGGAGTTTTCCCTTGCCACTGTTGCCAAGTGCTTTCATTGAGTTGACCATGAGATAACCTCTGTTATGGTTTGGCGCTATATAAATAAAATTGAGCTGAATATACCGCCTCATCTCTCAAGTAACAAGACTGACAAAATCAACCAGGTCAACTATGCTCAATAACTGAACATGCTTTAAGAGAAAAAACTTACCTTCATGTAAAGATCCCATTCAAGTTGTTTAATTTATTTAGTTTGTCCTTTTGTCAGTTATTTAGATCTCACTCTGTACAATTTCAAATTTGCATGATTACTTCAACATCTTCAGGAGTGATGGTACTGGAAAAACATCTCACATGTATAAGACTCATTTTTCTTTCTTGTGCTTGCCACAGAAATCCTGTCTTTGCACAGTCCAGCATGAATGGTTCCATGTGTCTAGTCGGAAGGGTGCAGTTGCAGCCATGGTGGAGGACTATTTGAGGGCATTCACTGCAATCTCGCCAGCTGTACTGAGCTACATTGTCAACATGGCTGATAGCAATGGCAATACGGCACTTCATTACAGTGTCTCCCATTCAAACTTCCAAGTGGTGAAGAAGCTCCTAGATGCAGGTGAGAGAACCCAGTCTAATAATCCAATGCTATGATTGAGGAAAACATCTTAAAAAAGTGATGTGGGTTGTGTTAGCTAACCCACCTCATTGTTGCCCCATGATGCCACACCTCCTTCGTCTTATCAACTCAAACATGTCTCTGACACTGGTGCCCACACTTTTTAGGGCACCGCTTGTTAGCTACTTTTAAAAAAAACCAAATCAAAGAGCTCTAACTTAACTCACAACAAAAGACCCATATACTGTTTGTGTGTAAATTTTTTGAGTTTTTTTTGTTTTGTGTTTTTTGCAATGCCCATTAGAGAATGTTTCACATAGAGAGAGAGAGTCAGTTAGTCAGTCAGTCAAGGTTTAGCGGAATTGTTCCACCATGACAATATATCATTATGCCCCTCTGATCCGCAAAGAGCTTCACTGCTCTTTCTTACAATACACAGAGCAAAGGAAAACATGTCGTTAATCGAAGTGGATACGTAATCAGTTTCAACAAAGAAGGTATCAACAAAGTATCAACAAAAGATAGAAATAGATAATAGCAAAAAAAAAAAGGAATTGCTAAAAATGTGATACATAACAGTAAGCAGCTCCATCTTTGTCACCCTTGCTCCAAATTGTCCCATATTTCTTTTGCTCGTGAGCAAATCATCTCAGTCTTTCCACTATGACATACCTTCTAACTGCTCAACCTCAGCTTTTCCTCTCGTGGTTTCATTTGTATCCCTGTTAAGATCACAGTATATTCATCTTATCCTCCTCCAGCTCAGACTGGCCTTATAACTCGCCTAGACAATCTGCAATTTTTTTTGCAGCCGTATATGTTTGGTGCACTGTGCAGTTGAAAATCTCCTTTAGGACATTGAGTTTGACGTGATTAGACTACAATGAGCGAAGGTCGGTCACAAATTATGTCTATCATGATGTTGACACGCAAGAGAAAAACATCAAGAGTGTCTTGAAAGGTAATTAACTCACTAAATGTTCTTTGCAGGTGTTCTTATTCATTTTATGCATTCAAATCAACAGCTTTTAGGTCAGTATGACCACATCAACAATTCTTATGTCTGTATGACCAAATTGACAAATTATTACATGAATGAAACTTTCAGATTGGACAAATTTGACCGGAACTCAACATGGTGTTAAAAGCGTGTTTAGACTTGTACAGACCGGGATGTTTGGATGAACAGACAGATGCTGTAATATCATACATCAGCGTCTACCTCGATTTGTTTGCACCATCGCTGACCATTAGGCATACTTACAAGCCAACATCTCACAGCACGAAAAGCACTTCTTTCCCTTGGTCACAAGACAACACATTTAATTCCTCCCCTGAAGGTTAAATTACAGCTTTTAGTCGATGGTAATTACAAATACAAACATGGAAATGACATGCACATGAACATGCACAGAATTTCTCGTGCACTACCTGAACTGGTCACACTCTGGTCCTCAGAAAATGGCCCTACAAGCTGAATACCTGCCACCCCAAAACAAGCCGTATGAACACCCTGTCCCCCTCCACAGCGCAATCACTTTCAGGCGCATTCTGACAAACGGTCTGTAATAGCTATCATCAAAGTTATTGCGCAGCTCCCAGCCGTTCTTGTTTTATGTATCCATCCATCCATCCATCCAACCTATGTTCTAGTGATGGGTAGATGAGGCCTTGTGAAACGTGACGGCACATTTCGCAAACTGTATTGATACTTAATTGATAATGTATCGCACTATTGCTCAATATTGACACACCAGCTACATTATGAAAATCATTGCAAGCAACATAGTAATGAGACTACTGTCAGACATACAGATTCAATAGACAGACAGACAGACAGACAGACAAGACTTAATTCATCCCCCGGAGAATATTCAACTGTCTGGCAGCTCTTCAAACAAAAAGCAAAACATAAAACAGCACACACAGTCTGTTTAAAATTGGAGTTAAAAGAGCATTCAAGAGTTGTTCAACAGTCTTGTACTATCCTGTGTAACCTAGTATGTACAATGTTAATGTTAATTGCAGTTTATATCTAAATTCAAGTTTGAATTATCATTACCAAAAAAAAAAAAAAAAGATGAACACCTGCTCACATGAGACAGATGAGGCTCGAGTAAATATTTGTGATCTCATTGTCATGCTCGGCCCTTTGATGCCTCTGTGCTTTGTCAATCATGTGACTTTCTGTGGAAGCGATATGCAAACCGATGCGTGGTAAGGCTCTACGAGCTCAACTCATGTGCCGATGCATCGGTGTTGCTAGACCCATCACCAGTTTGTTCTTTGTCAGACCCTCAGTATTTCCTTCATAGGTTCTTGTCAGCATTGTCAGCCTTTCTACTAATTAGCCTTTTTCATGCTTTGGCTAAGTATAGTCTTAGCTCATGCAAGTAAGGAAAGGTTTTACTTTAAGTCATATTTCAGAATCAGAACCAGTTTAATATTGTCAAGTATGTCACAAAGAATCGGATTTGATCTAGGTTCTCTTAACTGTTAACTATATGATGCCAAACAGACAAGACAGACAAAATACCTTATTTATTCACTTTGCTCAGCAGTCAGGAATGGGGAATTAGTAAGGATGTCCGATATTGGCCTTTTTGCGCATATCCAATATGCCGATATTGTCCAACTCTCAACTCACCGATACCGATATCGGCCGATACCGATATGTGCGCCGATAAACGCTTCAGGAGCGCATAGGCACCCTTTTGGTGTAACGCAAGCATTACTTTATTTTTATTTTATCGGTTTTAAGGCCAAAAAATCCGATACCGATATTACATTTTTATGCCAATATTGGGCCGATAATATCGGTTGGCCGACATTATCAGACATCTCTAGGAATTAGTGATGGGTAAATGAAGCCCCAGGAATCACTGAGGCCAATACACTAAACCTAGAGTTTCACCTCTCAAAGCCTTGATGAGGGACTGAACACTGCCATCTACTGGGTAAATATTAGTCAAAGCTGATGTCAATGAAATGACAAGTTACTGTTGGTTTGGGTGTCCATATCAATGGCATCCATATGTCATGTGACTGCAACAGTCCTCCGCATTTCCTCCCTGGTCATTTGCCCAACCTCCTAAAATTTCATCTAATGGCAGAGCATAGAGATTGTGAAGTTTTGTTGCTCCCTGTGAGATCTTCATCGCATGCCTAGCGCCTCACCTTTATTAAAATCATGCATAAAATGACCGATAATTCAGAGTATCAGTCACCGTATATATATAAAGTATACATTGAGTATGCAATGTACACTATATTATGATGATTGAGACTTCTTTTTTCCATGCTGGGTTCATGTGTCAGAGGGTGGATTTTTGACCAAACAACTCACCTTGATACATTTTAAAGGACACCCATCAATAAATGAATACCTCACAGCAGACTTTTTGTCTTATTTTTCATTATGATCAACACAAATACAACACATTTATTTCTTACATGTGACAGCTGTGCATATTTCTATTTTTGAATTATGCTAAATCTTGGGTAACCCAGAAACTATGCTTTGCAGGCACTATTTAAAACTATGACTTTCCTATGATGCCTTCACTCACAGTATATGTCAAGTGGATCATCATGTGACTACAGATGCAGTTGCACACACAAAGTAAAGAAGTGATGCCAGACACAATCCATATATAGAGATTCAATGCCAATATGATGATAAAAATTTAAAAATCCTTCTCCTTGCTTACAAGGCGCTCAATAATCAGGCACCATCGTACCTTAAACAACTGATCGTCCCTTATCATCCAACCAGAGCTCTTCGCTCCGAAAGCGCTGGGTTATTAGTGATCCCCAAAATCAGCAAGAGTAGAATAGGGGGCAGGGCCTTTAGCTATCAGGCTCCTGTCCTGTGGAACCATCTTCCTGCTTCAGTCCGGGGGGCGGATACCCTCACTGCTTTTAAGAGTGGGCTTAAAATTTTCCTTTTCGATAAAGCCTATAATTCGACAAAACTATGCGACTAGAAACAGATGACACACTGAGTCCTCCTCTCCCTCTCTTCCTCATCTTCAATCTCCTCGCCCTCTCCGCCTCACTTGCACCCATCCCCCCTTTCCTGCATCCTTGTCTGGTAAATGCATGT
>OMPJ01015602.1:0-16427 GCA_900312935.1 Carapus acus | reverse complement strand
CAGCAGACATTCTGTCCTCATATTAGCAACTCGTAAGTACCTTTCTGTTCCACAACTTAAGTGACTTAGCTGCACAAATGTGATTCATCCTGTAAATGGTTGGGTGCAATAATTTCAATTAAATTCAATTCAATTCAATTCAATTCAATTCAATTTAATTTAATTTAATTTAATTTAATTTAATTTAATTTAATTTAATTTAATTTAATTTAATTTAATTTAATTTAATTTAATGTGCACAACGCCAAATCATGACAGAAGCTATCTCAAGGTGCTTTCTAAAATGGAGCAGGTGGAGCTCTTCAACATGTAAATACTCAGAGTCTATCAAATGAACAGATACAGACCCTTTCCAAAAAAAATGAGAACATCATGGAAAAGTTCGTTTTTTTCCATGATTCCATTCAAAAAGTTAAACTTTCATAGAATATAGATTCAGAGTACACAATGGAAACAATTTCAAATATTTATTTGTTGTTGTTGTTTATTTTGCTCATACAACCCATGAAAAACAGGAATTCAAAAATTCAAATTCTGTGAAGAAATAAGCCCAAATGTGTGTTTTAAACTGAGTGTCACACACTAATCATCTTCTAAACTCAAAGCACCTGCACAAGGTTTCCCCATTCAGTCATTCATTTTCAAACCCACCTCTTACCCATTTTTGGCACGGGGTCTGCTGGAGTCTATCCAAGCACTCTTTGGGCGAGACGCAGGGAATACACCCTGGACAGGTCGCCAGCCTATCGCAGGTTTCCCCAGATGTCATTAAATTGCCTCAGTTAGGTTCAATTGTCTCAGTTTTGTTCAATGCAGACTTGACAACTGACCTGAAGACCATCACTGATGCCCTCCATAGCGTTCATAGAGTGCTGTGTCATTGCAATTCAATGGAAAGTGTAGGGGAAGGGCAAATTGTAACAGGGAAACAAACAGGGACAGGGAAAATTCATGAATCTGTCAGAGTTCCAGAAAGAGTAGAATGAAGCGGTAGTCACAGCTTCAAAAATCACCACATTCAGACGCATTTGGAAGATTGCTTACAACTGTAGGGTTTCTCGGAGAAAGCCACCTCTGAGTCTGAGCCAACGTAGGAAGCGCTTCAACTGGGCCAAGAAGAAGAAGTTGGCCAGTGGTCCAAGGTCCTCTTTTTTGGTGAAAGTTAAGTGTGCCTCTCATTTGGCAATTAAGGTCCAAGGGTTTGGGGGAAGATGGGTGAGGAACAGAACCAGAGCTGCTTGAGGTCCAGTGTGATATGCCATCACAGTGCGTGACTGGCCAGCCGACTTGCCAGACCTAAACCCCATTAAGAGTATGTGGGATATCAAAAGGAAAATGGGGGGCACCTGACCCCAAAACAAAGAAGATCTGACAGCATTAATGAAAACACGGCTTCCATAACACCCAGGCAACGCCACAGGGTGATTGCCTCAATGCAAGAGTGCATTGAGGGAGTGATTAAGGCAAAGTATTTGAGATTGACATACGGTTTTGAAAGTACCATATTTTGATTGATTTGACACAATACTGATTTCATTCCTCTTTTCCCCTGCAAAACTTCTTCACAGTGTTCAAATTTTTGAATTCTAGTTTTCATGGGTTTTATAAACTGGAAGCCCAAATTATGTAGAACTGAACAATTAAACACTTGAAATTGTTTAGATTGTGGGATTGTGGGAATCTAAAATCTCTTGACTTTTTACTTTATGAATGGAAATATGGATATAAATTAACTTTTCCATGATGTTCTCATTTTTTGGAGAGGGCCTGTAGAGACCCAACATACCCCTCATAAGCAACAGCATCGAGGAAAAAGTCCCCTTTAAAGGGAAGAAACTCTCCTTAACTGGCTTTGCTTTAACCAGCTTTTAACACTTTGAGTTTAACCAAAAATGAGTTTAGCAAAATGAGCCTCCAACAACATTCAAGCATTGTAAAAACACAATTACCCCTCAAATAGTTATATCTCTCCTCTATGATGTCTCTGCACTTGGATGTTTCACTGATCTTAAAGGTGCTGCTGAGCCATGGGGCCCAAATATTGAGATCACTCTTGATCTTGAATTTCATATGAGTGCACATGGTAATTAAAAATCCTCTCCAAACAATCAATCAGTGCACTCTTCACCCCCAGAGACAAGGTGATCAATACGGTCATCTGCAAGGTGAATCTTCAGATCAGCTCACGGAACAGACAGAATCACAGGGCTGCAGAGCAGCGTGAGCGCTCAACCATATATTAACACACTAACACTTGGGCAATAAAATGAGTCCGACCTGACTGAGGACGAGAGGACAGAGGCCTTGAATCAAGCATCAGTCCTTGAGCATCAATCCAGACTTTCCACTCGACCTTCAGAATGAAAACCTCGCTTACTTCTATTATTCCTCAATGGTAGATAACATTACAAAAGCAATATAGATTCTAATAACATCACTCATTTATATGCTACAGATTAAGAATGAGGTGACTTCATTTATAGGGATGTGTCCAGTTTGATGGACAATTGACAGATCAACAGTTTCAACACCAATCTGTGTTTCAATTCAATTTCAATTCAATTTTATATGATGGCGCCAAATCATAACAGAAGTTATCTCTAGGTGCTTTCAAAGATGAAGTTACAGACATGGACCAAACACATTTCCCCAACTACAATAGAATAGAATAGAATAGAATATTGTCATTGTGCAGAACAACAAAAAACATTATGGCACGACGAAATTAGAGAGAGAGAGAGAGAGAGAGGTATACAGATACACAGCAGTACACAGTACAGTAAGGTAATAGTGGCGAGGTTACAATTGAATCTAGCTTACAAAAACTGTAGGTATGTGTAAATATAAACACTGCATATGGATCAGGAGCGAGGCCCGGACATTTTGGCGATCTGTCATCAAAGCAGCACGTCAGTCACTGCTAGTCACGCTGCGGCTGCAATCTGCTTTGATTGACAAAGCAGAGACACAAAGACTCCTGGGAAGAGGCCGATGTTGTAGTAGGCATGAATCGGGTGAGAGAGAGAGGAAAAGGGGAAAGAGGAGGAGGAAACAACAGGAGCTCAGTGCACCATGAAAGATCCCTCAGCCGTCTACATCTGTAACAGCATAACTAGGTTTGATTGTAGGTTTGTATTGCTTTATTGAAAAGGAATCTTTTACTCCTACTCTTAAAAGTGTTTATGAATTGAATGGTGATAAATGGACATAAGACATAAAGACCTTAGTACTAAAGGCAAAAATGTTGGTGGGTAATTTCACTATGAAGAATTTCTGAGACTGAAAGACTGCATGGCAGACATGAGATCTTGCTGCAGGGACCACCTCCCTCCTTTTCTCCTGACACAATACGCAGCTGACTGAGGTTCACCCTTTGGAAGTTTCCTGTAGCTGTGTCTGGGAAAGAATTTTATCTGTCTAATCGAGACCTGCGGAATATATACTATGTCAAAGTATTGATTTGTTTTAAGACACAGAACCACACTTGGTAGATTTAAGTGCAGTGGGTCTCAACAAGGGCAGGATCGATACAACATTTCAGATTTCTGAAGTTTACATTTTGGTTTTGCTTTAAATACTCTAGGGTTATTTCTGCGGTGAAGCTGCGATTTCCATTTTCCACGGAAGGAGCACTGCGGGCAAACATCGGTCTGCAGCTGAGACGTTGAAGTGAGGGGGAGGATGAGGGAGCGTAAAAGAACAGGGCCTGCAGAAACCACAGGGGGGAGCATCTTTCTATCCACATCTCAACCTGCCTCCTCTCCTGGGCCTGGCGACGAAAGGGCACGGCAGCAGAAAAGGGGAGATACCAGCACGCTGGATCTGCACCCCCGACCCTGCCTAATGTACCCTGGAGCCTCTTCTTTCTTCAGAGGAGAGACAGGCAAGCAGAGAGCTCACAAAAACCCTACATACAAGAGTTACAGCAGAGGAGGTTAGCGATGCTTGGGAACGGACGCATATGTCAATACATACAAACACAGTGCATGTGATAACGGGGATCCGGTGCGCTGCGTCAGGGGGACTTTGTAACAGGTGCCCTTGAAGCTAACAGCAGCCGAAGGCTAATGAAATGCATGGTCTTATCTTAACACAGGCACATGTCTCAAAAGGATAAGTGAAGCATCTGACACTGTCAGCATGAGTGAGAAAACGGGCTGGAATGAGGGAGGTTGCACCATTAGCATCTGCATCACAGAGAACTTCGTACAACAAGTAGATTAGAATTAAAATTCCCATCAGATTCAGAATTGGACAGATATCTGGACCCCTGCTTCATGCTAAGAAGGTGTCCGGATCACTGACACCCAAATCATAGAAGTCGTAGAAATACATTGTGATACTTTTTCTCCTTCTCAAGATTACACACCACTGGACAAAACTGTTATCACTAGATGTATATCAGACAGTGATGTAGCTAGAATTAAGGAGGCAATTCCATCAGTGCTTTGTCTCACGCAAACAATGGAGTCCTTCGCTAGTCTAAGTCCCTCTAGTATGGATAAGCTAATTGAAAGTACTGTGAGCTCACTGCGAATGACGCTTGATGCCATTGCTCCTCTAAAAAAGACAAGGATTACAAAGAAAAGACAGGCTCCATGGTATAACTCACAGACCAGTGAATTGAAGACAACCCTGCGGAGACTTGTGAGGATCTGGCACTCCTCTGAGTTAGATGAATCTCGCTTAGCCTGGCAAGACAGCCTGAAAACCTGTGGAGAGGCCCTCTGTAATGCCAGAGTCACCTATTACTTCCATTAATCCAGGAAAGAAAAAATAACTTGAGGTTCCTTTTCAGCACCTTAGTGAAGCTGACTCTGAGTCATTAATCTATCAACCCATGTATTCCTCCAAATCTCAGCAGTAATGAAAAAATTAAAGTAATGAAGGTAATGAAGTAATGAAAGTAGTGAAGTAATGAAAGTAATGAAAAATTACTTAATGAGCTGCTTCAATAATAAAATTGTAACAATAAGCGGCAAAGTTCATGGCCTCATCCCCTCAAACGTAGTTACACAGGATGTAACCTCAGGTCCAGGGTCCTAACAACCAGGTGTATTCCTAGACTGCTTATCCCCTATTGACCTTCCTGTATTAACCAAGATGATTTCCTCAGCTAGGCCATCAACCTGTATGTTTGACGCTGTTCCAACTGGTCTGCTCAAAGAAGTCTTTCCCTTAATAGGAACTTTTGTACTAAGTATGATTTATATGTCTTTATTTACTGGCTATGTACCACGGCCTTTTAAAGTTGCGGTGATTAAGCCTCTTCTTGAAAAAAACAACTGTTGATTGTGGGATTTAGGGTAATTACAGGCCTATTTCTAACTTTCCTTTTCTCTCAAAGATCCCGGAGAAAGTTGTTGCCAATCAGTTGTGTGACTACCTGCAGAGCAATAGTTTATTTTAGGAATTTCAGTGAGGTTTCAGAGTGCATCACAACACCGAGACAGCACTGGTGAAAGTCACAGATGACTTCCTGATTGCTTCAGAAAAAAGTCTTATTTGTTTGCTTATGCTCCTGTATCTCAGTGCTGCGTTTGACACCATTAACCAATACATCTTTCCACAGAGGCAAGAGGATCTAGTCAAAGGAGCTGCTTTAAGCTGGTTTAAGTTATATCTGTCAGACAGATTTCAGTTTGTTTATGTGTACGATGTATCCTCTAGGCGCATTAGGGTTAGACATGAAGTTCCACAAGGCTCTGTGCTTGGACTGATTCTGTTAACTTTGTATATACTGCCTCTAGGCAATATTATCAGGAAACACTCTATCCATTTTCATTGTTATGTAGATGATACACAACTGTATCTATCAATGAACCATGATGAACTTGACCAACCAGCTAAACCAGCTTGCCTTAGGGACATAAAACTGTGAATGACTTGTAATTTTCTGTCACTAAACCTGAGTAAAAAACTGAGGCTATTGTTGTTGGCTCTGAACCCCTCACAAATACACTTTGTAATGGTATAGCTACTCTGCATGGCTTTACCATGGCCTCTAGCACCACTGTAAAAAAAAAAAAAGGCGATATCTTTGATAAAGATATGTCATTCAGCCCGCACATAGGATGAATGCCAAGAACCACCATCTTCCACCTTCGTAACATTGCCAAGGTTAGGCACCTGCAGTTTCTAAAAGATGCTGAAAAGCGTGTTCATGATTTGTTACTTCCAGCTGAATAACTGTAATTCTCTATTATCTTAAAGAGCTGATGGTGCCTTACCATCCATCAGAACACTGCAATCCAGGAACGCAGGATTACTTGTGATTAGAGATGTCCGATAATATCGGCCCATCGATATTATCGACCCGATATTAGCATAAAAATGTAATATCGATATCAGATTTTTTTTTTTGCTTTAAAACCGATAAAATAAAAACTGATAAAAATAAAATACTGCTTGCGTTACACCGAAATAGTGACTATGCGCTCCTGAAGCGTTTACCGACGCACATATCGGTATCGGCTGTTATCGGTATCAGTAAATTGAGAGTTGGACAATATCGGCATATCGGATATTGGCAAAAATGCCAATATCGGACATCCCTTCTTGTGATCCCTCAAATAAGTAGAAGTAGAATGTGAAGCAGAGCTTTTGAAGATCAGGTTCCTCTCCTATGGAACCATCTTCCAGTTTCATTCCGCAGGGCAGACACCCTCACTACTTTTAAGAGTAGGCTTAAAACTTTCCTTTTCAGTAAAGCTTACTGTCAAACCTAGTTATACTGATATATATTCAAACGGCTGTGGTATCCCTCATGGTGCACTGAGCCTCTGACATTTCCTCCTCCTCTTTCCCCTGTTCCTCTCTATCTCACATGTATACATCCATGCCTTATTTATGCATGTTACTGGCTCAGCTTCTTCTCCGGAGTCTTTGTGTCCTGTGCTTTGTCAATGCGCAGATTGTAGCCGGAGCATGACCAGTGGTGACTGACACCATGTGATGACGGACGGCAAAGCGTCTGGGCCCTGTGCCTGATCAACACGCCGTGTTTATATTAACACACATCTACATACAGTTTATATATGCTTAATTCAGTTGTAACCTTGTCACTATTGCTGAGTACTGCTATACATCTGTAAACCCCTCTCTCTCTCTCCCTCTTTCTCTCTCTCTCTGTCTCTCTCTCTCTCTCTCTCTTTCTCTCTCAACCTAACCGGTCGAGGCTGACGGCCGCCCACCTGCAGCCTGGTCTCCCCGAGGTTTCTTCCCACTAAAGGAAAGCTTTTTCTTGCCACCGTCGCTTGGTGATTGCTAAAGGGGGAAATGTGTTCTGTCTCTGTCTGTAACTTTATCTTTGAAAGCGCTTTGAGATAACCTCTATTATGATTTGGCGCTGTACAAATAAAATTGAACTGAATTGAATTGGATTCCAATATTGAAATTTCACATCCAACGCTCACTGAATGCATTGTTTATATTGCCACTTCATATTTAGCAGCAATTTGAACAAAGCTTGACAGAAAGGAGCATATTGACATTGAGTAACTGGAACTTAGCCTCCCTGTCTGGCAGGGTGCAGCAAATCCCCCTCCTTCCCAAATAATAACGCCCACTAGACCCTCCAGCCCCCCACCCCCTTCCCTGCAGGTTATTTTGGTTTGAGCGAGGCTCTCATGGGGAGAGCTGCCACTACAGATAAACAAGTCAACTGACTTATGGGATGCACTCTTCCTCTCGCTCTCTCCCTCCCTCACACACAAATCAAAACGTGTGCACAACCAAGCATCCATTCGATTTACGCTGACTAGACAATGTGTTTGTGGCAGCACTGTGGCCAGCGACCGCAGGAAAACACACAGCGTTTTCGCCACTTGATGAACGTGTTTTATTAGTGGGATGCCTTTGGAGTCTTTGCAATAAGAAACCAACAGCGCGTCAAGGTGCAGCTACTCATGAGCGGCATTGAGAGAAAACGACCAGGCACGACATAAACGTGTAAACCAGGGGTCACCAACACAGCGCCCAAGGGCACACGTGTATCCGCAAGGACCACTTAAGGCGCCTGTAAGGCATGCTTTGAAACAGGAGTGCAAACCACGGCCTGTAGGCCCCATCAGGCCCAATGACCCATTTGGTCTGGCCTGCCAAAGATTGAATTCATAAACAACAAAGAAACAAGAAAAACTACAACAACAAAACTAACAACAGACTTCACTCCCAAAGATGGCTGAAAAGCGAAACTGGTAAATGATAATTTAACGCCATAATGCTTTTTTTTTCTGTTTCTATATTATATGTCTGCACCTTATGCCGGCCCTTCTGTCAAAATTTAAAATACAATGTGGCCCCTGAGCTTAGGTGTTTTCCCACCGCTGCTCTAAAAGGTGGAGAAACGAGCAGCCATCTGCTTGGGCTCAGTGTAGCACATTAAGAGTCTAAACGTCTTACTGAAAGGCACTTCAGCATTATTCTAAGAATAGACAGTAAGAAAACAAGCAAACTGCCGCTTTGCTTTGTTCTTGATGTTTTTGATCATCTTGTTTCTCATTCTTGGTGTTTTTGTTGATCCAGGAGCCTGTGTGTAATCAATGTCCTCCTTCCTTCTGGTGATGCTGAAATGTTCCTGATGTCCACTTTTCTCTGTACGTCCCTACGTTCACTTCCTATTTACTTTTTGTACAGTGTCTTTTCCTCGGTCCTATTTTTGCCTGCTCCCTTCTCCTCCCTCGTGTGGGTGTCTTAGAGATTTTATGCACTCATTCTGTGTTTTTACTTTCGTCTGTCCTCCCTGCAGTCTCTCTTCCCTGTCTTCCCTCCTTGAGTTTTCCTGTGTCAGTTTTCATTCTGCTGGCAGTTTTTTTTTCTTTTTGATGCCATTTGTTCCTGCTAAACAGTTTTGTATGTGAGGCATTTTTCATTTTCAGTTCCTTTGTGCCTTAAGTTTGCCTGGGCTTTGTGTTTGTTTTTATACCAAATGTCTGGCATTTCTGCTGATCAAGCCCATCCCACTGTTCAGTTTTTTGAACACAGCACATGCCTTTTACTTTTTTCCAACGACTTTATCTGCAATTTTACCTGTCATTATCTTGGCTCTTCTACTTTCTCCTGTGTGCTTAATTTATTCTACGAGCCCCAACCCTGAGCCTGGACCGGGCACAGCCCCAAAATGCGACGTAGGCCCGCCCTCCAGTGGACCCACCACCTGCAGGAGGGGCTGCAAGGGGTCGGTGCTTTGTGTTACGGGTGGCGGTCGGTGGGTGCTTGGCAACCCAACCCTTTGACAGATCAGCTGGCTTTCGGAACATGGCACGTCACTACACTGGGGGTAAGGAGCCTGAATTGGTGCGGGAGGTGGAGCAATTCTGACTAGAAATAGTCGGGCTCACGTTTACGCACAGCCTGGGCTCTAGATCCCAACTTCTCAAGAGAGGCTGGACTCTCCTCCACTCTGGAGTTGCCCGTGGGGAGAGGCGGTGAGCTGGAGTGGGCTTATGAATAGCCCCCAAGCTCTGCCGTCACATGTTGGAGTTTTCCCTGGTGAACGAGAGGGTTGCGTCCCTGCATATTCAGGCCAGGGACAGGTCCCTCACTGTTGTTTCGGCATATGGGCCTGATGGCAGTGCAGAGTACCCAGCCCTCTTGTGTGTCCTCAGGGGTGGTACTTGATCGTACCCCATCTGGGGACTCCATTGTTCAACTGGGGGATTGAACCAGGTAGGCAATGACAACAGTGCCTGAAGGGGTGTGATTGGGAGAAACGGCCTCCCTGATCTGATCTCAAGCTGTGTTTTGTTATTGGACTTCTGTGCTAGACACAGTTTGTCAATAACAAACACCATGTTCGAACACATGGGTGTCCATCAGTGCTCTTGGCACCAGGACACCCAAGGCCGGAGGTCAATTATTGATTTTGAAATCGTGTCATCTGACCTCCGGCCGCATGTTTCGGACACTCAGGTGAAAAAAGGGGCTGTCAACCGATCATCACCTAGTGGTGAGTTGGATCCACTGGTTGGGAGGGAAGCCGAACAGACGTGGCAGGCCCTAATGCATTGTGAGGGCCTGCTGGGAACATCTGGCAGAGCCCTCCGTCAGGGACATCTTCAACTCCCACCTGCAGGAGAACTTCAAACAGATCCCGAGGGAGGCTGGGGACATGGAGTCCGAATGGACCATATTTTCCATGTTTTCCACCTCCGTTGTTGAAGCAGCAGCCCAAAACTGTGGCTGTAAGGCCGCGGGTGCCTGTCGTGGTGGCAATACCCGAACCCAGTGGTGGACACCGGAAGTAAGGGATGCCGTCAAGCTGAAGAAGGAGGCCTACAAGGCTCATCTGGCCTGTGGGTCTCCTGAGGCAGCTGATAGGTATCGGCAGGCCAAGCATGCAGCAACCCGGGCTGTCGTGGAATCAAAAACCCAGTCCTGGGAGGAGTTCATGGAGGCCATGGAGAAGGATAATCGGTCGGCCTCGAGAACGTTCTGACAAACTGTCAGGCGTCTCAGGAAGAGAAAGCAGTGCCCGACCAACACTGTTTACAGTGAAGGCGGGGAGCTGCTGACCTCAACTGGGGATGTGGTCGGGCGGTGGCACGAATACTTTGAGGATCTCCTCAACCCTACTGAAATGTCTTCGATAGAGGAAGCAGAGGCGGAGGACTCGAAAGTGGATTCGTTCATCACCCAAGCTGAAGTAACCGAGGTAGTTAAGAAGCTCTTGATCCGCCCTGAGTACCTCAAGCCTCTGGATGTTGCAGGACTGTCATGGCTGTCACTGGCAGACCGGGGTGGTGGTCCCTCTGTTTAAAAAGTGGGACCAGAGGGTGTGTTCCAATTACAGAGGGATCTCATCGCTGCTTTTTGCAGATGATGTTGTCCTGTTGGTGCCCTCAGACCAGGCCCTCCAGTGTGTGCTCTGAGGCCATGGCTCTTAACTGGAAAAAGGTGGTTTGCACCCTCCGGATTGGAGGGTGCAAACGCGTTTGTGCTCTTCCTTCTACACTGCCCGATTTGCCAAAGCATCAGCCTCTTGCATGAATTATGCATGGCAGGCACATGATGAACAGAGTGAGGTAAAAGCAGGTGCAGTGCAGTGAGTGTGTGTAACTTGTGGCTGACACCAACAGATGTAGGAGTAGTCAGAGAAGCGATGCCCTCACCTCTCGCTGTGAAGCGAGGATGTCACTAATGAATGATGGTGATCACAGAACCAGTTGCTGCTTAGCCTTGTCACGAAAGGAGCATAATCAGACAGAGAGAGAGATACAGGGAGGGAGAAAACACATTGTAAGAACAACAGGGAAGGAAGGGAGGGGAGGAAGAATGGGATGACATGATGGACGGCATGTGGAGGGGAGAAGGTCAAACCAATGGGAAACCCAAACATACACACACTGGAACACCAAGACTGACTGACATATGTGGTCTGAAATGTCACAATTTAGGCAAGATTTGAGAAAAGTAGAATCGAATACTGTAATGGGAATGGTGAGGAAGATTAGAATAATTAGGGGCAAGGCGACTGAGTTTGATAAAAGCTTTGAGATTTCCCGCCGCGGTGTAATTGTTCTCTTGGACAAAATTACCAGGCAAACTGTTGAGAGGTTTGTGAAAATGAAGAACAAATTTTAAGAGGCAGCATCGATGCAGTGGTGACGGCCAAGCAAGGGCAGCAAATGGTTCAGAGCCGTTTCCCTCACCCGGTAAACAAAGCAACCAAAACATCTATTCACCAGCTGTCCATCTGATATGATGGGATTGATGGTGTCAGTGGCGCATATTTCACCATCTCAACCTCATATTCGCTGTGTGAAACTGCATTTTAAACTTAGAAAACTAAAGGTGGAGGTGATGGCATGTCTGACATGACTACCGGCGAAGGACGGAATTATCTCTCTGCTCTCTGTGATTATCTCTGTCTGTGTGGATTTTGCCGCTCCGCTACCTTCATGTATTTGCGTACAGTTTAAAGGATTGCTGGCACACATTCCTCCCTTTTGTTCCAAAAAGAAAGAGTTCAGCCAAATGATGCCGGAGCTGTGAGCAGGGAACTTTAACTCAAGCTCATTACTGCTGTCTAAACAGATGTCAGGACTAATTTTGATATTCTGCCCTCGCAGCACTTTTTTTCTTTATCTTATGAGAATTTTGCAGCACGTTGGGCCTGTGTTTGATTCCATCCCGCCATCTTTGACACCAAATGCCTGATGCAAATCCAGAAAAGATGATGAAAGGAGCAGTGAATCTCAGCTTTCGTAGGTGCATGTGTAACACCTTTAGTTTTAGACTGAAAGTAAACTGAAAGTTTTACACTGAAAGTACAACAATATTATTCTTATTTTCAAATACATGCCTTCGTAGGGGAATGTTTTCATGAAAAGTAATGTCTGAACTCCACGATAACAGCTCCAGAGCGTAGAGGCAAAAAAGAAAAAGAATGTAGCTGTCCTATTTTCCCAAACCAAATTGTTTTTTAACATAAATCAGATTCCGTTCCTGACACTGAGTCATGCCTCGTCTTAGTCAAAACTCAGTCCCCTCTATGTACCTGCAGATGCCATGCTGACATTCGAATTAATACACGTGAATAAAAAGAATAACAGGAGCGAGAGATGTCATATCATGTGGGGACGGCACACAAATATGGACATCTTTGGAGACAGAGGGCTAAAACAGCAGATCACCTCCCTCTAAAAAAGGAACAAGCGGCCACTGTGCGGCACTAATCAGAAGCGACATTGGGAATACAATTCCTCGGGTGCAATCTACTGGCGGCAGTGGAGGTGGCACGCAGCTTCATTTGCTGGAGATTTCATCTGAAACACGGTGGTGTATGGAATTTCTGCAACGACAGTGTAGCAGAGATAATGAGCTCGGCATATTGTCCAGCCCTGAACACCAAAGGAACACGAACACTGATCAGGCGACCAATCCTACAGTGCCATTTATCATCCTCAAATATTTAGTCCCCAAATCGAGGCGCAAATGAACTGATCAGGAGACAACGCATGTTTATATCCAAAATCCAGGAGCACGCATCCAGCCTGTGCCTGGCCTGACACTGAACAAATCGAGGGAGAAAGGAGGACACATTCCTTTGAGATTACATACCATCACTGGAAATGAAATGAGTGACACCATCCATACAGATGGTTTATAGAATGTCACAATCGATCAAATAAGCGTAAATAAGCTTGTTTTCACAGAGAAAACACAATACAGAACTCGCACTTTGAAATTTGAAATTCCTGTATATAAAAAACAAAAACTGATGTGAATTCCTCTGTCCATCTTGGACTGCAGCCAGCACAGTGCAAAGGTGGATAAGGACAGTGAGGAGGATAAGGTCTGGAGAGGTTGGGCAAAGGGACACACACAGAGATGATAGTAAACCGAGCACATCCTCATTTCTATTTCAGTACAAGAAAATAAGATTGCAAAAATAAAACAAGCTTTGACTCATCGCCCTGCATTCAGGGGTGTGAAGAGTCCCACACTATCTGTCCTACTTTGCAGATGCTGTCACACTGTATTTTCTTGGTGGTTTATATGTGTAAGCAAAACAATGAATCTAATTATGCTTCATGGATTATGGACGTCTGTGGAATTGAGCTGGATTCTGTTACATTGTAATTTTATGCCGTCTGCTTATTTGAAGTTATTCTGTGTCACTGTGGCGACGCCAATTCTGTCCTGAGCAGCTTGAAAAATACTGTACCACCCCACTGAAATCATATTCCAAGAGGATCGAGCGCAATAATGATAGGCCAAAATTAGTTGTTATGACAGTCAATACTGGAAAAATGTGTGGGCGAGAAAGGTTTCTCCAAACCGCCCCAGCAATAGATGTTTCAAGCATCACAGCATGCAAAAGGTGATTGGAAAAGCAATCTGCTCTCATCAGCGAGTCCCACGTTGACCATTACGGTCTAAACACGGAGTCGTGTCATGTTTAAGGTTTCGCTGTGAAAGCACTTTGGTTTGATGTGTGGCGATGTTCTAGCTGTCTGACGCGGCAGCCACCCCCGAGCTGTGCCTCTGTGAAACAATCTACCCGGGGGACAGCCAGGTAGAGCTCTGACAGCCTGTCTGTCCCCATGCAGCATCCTCTCCACGTCCCTACTGTTACACGAGGAGCTTTTAATGTTTGTTTCCACAGGTCTCTCGTCATTGCCTCACAAAAATACTATTCCAGTTTTTAGTTTTACCCTGTAATGTCTGTTATTATTAAATGTCACTTAAAAACATTTGCAATTTTATTAACTACATTGCTGGAGCAATTTATGAAGTCTTTGTCTTTTAAATACAGTTTAATGCTAAATTACTTTGCACGGCTCCTGTTAGGCGGCAATGTGGGGGCAGAGGGCGACCAGCAAAGGTCTCTCATCTTTCATTCATGAGTATGAAGATGAAGAAGTACAACATTGTATTTGCAAACATCTGTGAGCGTGGGAGACAGTGGTCCTCTACCAGAGGCATAAATGCAGTAATGCCAGCAGACAACTGAAGACATGGTGTCTTCTTGGGGCCACCTAGCCAAATGGCTATGGAAATGACACCATCTGTCTCTGCCTCCTCTGGTTAGCTACTCAGTCTTTATTGCTTTTGTTGTCCTTTTGCCACGATCGGCACACCTTGCCTGCCTCGCCCAGCTGTGCCTGAGTCCTACGGAGCCTTCCTGGCTGGTGTTTGATTTTTCTTGGCACCTACACGCGAGACGTTCCGGGATATCTGAGGACCAATCCTCTGCTGCTGATGCACTTTCCCTCACCCCACGCTATGTCACCTCCACATTGCTGCACAACCCATCAGCCTACCTTGCCACCTTTTTTGTCTTTGTCTTTCTATTGTGTCAAACATACAAGCCAAACACGCCTGGCAGAGGGTCCAGCCCAGCCTGCGGGACATCATGAAAAAGGAACAGTGTAGGGTACGTACCACTCCCATTATGTCCACCAGCACTGTGCCGTTCTAGAACTAGCAGCAGACACAATCACAGCAGTGACGGATCAATGCAGTTTCAGTGGTAATCTGAGCCATTAGTGTCCCTCTAACCAGACGTCTTAATCACCATCAGTTTCACTTCTCAGAAATGCAGATGTTCCCTATAGTCGCCATCACACACTGAAGTAAGGCGCACCTCTGTCAGTAACAACACCAATTGACTGCATAAATGTGCAATGGATATTTCTATAAAACAATTCTTAGATTTGTTTTCATCTTGAATTAAAATACTACAGTATATTGTGATCAAGAGGGTTTACTGCTCAAGTATAAATGATAAAATGTTCCGATACTATTATTTTCCTGAAATAAAATAAATTTGCATCATGTTCATAATGTGAGTTGTGACAAGTTTATTAAACATAGACATTTTGTAGACAGAGTTTGCTTGCAGTTGTTTGCACTGAAACAAAAGGAAAAAGATGAGGACAACATGAATTTTCTGGTCTGGCCCACTTGAGATGAAAATGGTGAGTGTAACATGACTACATAACGTAGCGTTGAGCATCTATCCAACTCCACCCTTTCATATCACTGTGCATCCTGTTCATTATGTGACCTTGATAAAGATTGAGCTTGATATGTGATTTTGATAAAGATACTTCAAAATGATGCATTGGAAGAATATCCATCTGTCACAACGCCAATAATAACCGGGCTGCCCCCTCTGTAGCACCTCAGAAACTGGTACGCAAAGCCTCCCGAGCAGCGACTGGCAGGTCACAAAAAAACAGACTAGCAGAGAGCTGCAAAGACGTCCACTGGATCCAAATTAAATCACCCCACTGTGTGTTTAGACTTAACATTACTTTGAACAACCAAATGTGTGTGCGCACATGTCTGCATGTGTGAGTGTGTGTGCTAGATAATTGAACGACTAACAACCAAAAGACTCACACATCACAAACTGCACCCACGCGCTCATGCACAGGCATACTCTCTCTCTCTCTCTCACACACACACACACACACACACACACAGAGTGGGAATGAGGCTCTCCACAGCATTGTAATTAGGCCTGGCCACAGAAGAGACGTTGTAATGGATAACCCTGTCTGAGGATGGCCAGGGGCAGCACACAAAATTGAGCATACTGTCTATGTCTATGTGTGTGTGTCTATGTGCCTGTGTGTATGTGTGTGTCTGTAAGTGTATGTTTCACAAGGGACAGCTGCTAAGATGGCATTTGCCACTGCTCTTTTCCTATTAGCTGTTTTTTCTGCACTGCAGCTCCTAATCAATCTACATTTTCAGATCCACACAGATCCAAGATAGTCTGAGATCTAGAGTTTGAACTCTTTTCAGGCTTGTTAAGCAGAATCGAGGGACTGTAAACTCTCGACCTGACAATCATTGGCTGACGCACATGTGGAGCAAAATTGTCGGAATTTCAGAGCCAAATTTCTCTACCGCTTCTCTACTTGGGAAAGAGATTATTCGCTACAGTATATTTTCGTATTCTCTGGAGTCGG
>OMPJ01015599.1:0-25074 GCA_900312935.1 Carapus acus | reverse complement strand
ACATGACACATCTTGATATTTCATCGGTTATCAAGTAGATATACATGTGTTATTTACTGGCTCTTGTGGGCATGTGGGTCCATCACACAGCATGCACCTTGCAACAGAAGAGCAAGATAGATAAGTTGTTCTACACTAGTGCAAGTGACCGTGTAACATAATATATGGTGATAATATTTGTTTTCTGTCCTCAACATCTTTTCTTTTCAGTAATTTTCAGCCATTTACAGGGAAACACTGAGCTGACTGGAATGTTTTGAGGGCTGATGCATGCTGGCAAAGACACATATGATTGAAAGGGACAAGTGATGTGTAGGGTCAACACCATATTAGTTTCCTCCAGTGATGCTATGAGATGGATGGCAACACAGTCCCAGCTCACTTTGCTGTGAGATGCAGCCATGTGCACTTTGAGAGTGTGTGTATGAAAGCAGCTGTGGCTCCTGGCCAAAGCTTAAGTGGGTGGAGGCCTCGAAGGGAGGAGAGGAGGTGAATGGCATATCCCCAAAACATCTCGGTGAGCGAGAACAGGAACAATTCCTCTGGCCAATACACAAGGGTGAACACACACACTTTCCACGAGTAATCAAGAGCTCCAACAACATTCTTGAAATCTTTGATTGTGTGTAATGGATAAACACTGTATGAGCGAGAACAAATAAAGGTTTGATATATTTTAATTTTAACCACAAGGAAATAATAAGCCTCTTTTTGATCAAGGTCTCTAAGAGATTCTTGTTTGGGATTACTTCTCTGACCTTTGTACCTGGCATTCACCACACTGCTGCCTTTTGCCAGCCCTAAAAAGACCCAAACCTTCGTAGA
This sequence comes from Carapus acus, assembly GCA_900312935.1. NCBI lineage: Eukaryota > Metazoa > Chordata > Actinopteri > Ophidiiformes > Carapidae > Carapus > Carapus acus. The sequence continues at coordinate 24,249 of OMPJ01015599.1, read as the reverse complement.
GAAACACAAAACCGGGCGAGAATAGTCTGAGGAGAAAATCTCTGCCATCAAACTCTGAATCCGAAGTGTCCTGCAGTGACCTCACATCCTGCCTCCTCTTCCTCCTCCTCCTTCTCACCCGCTCCTCTCCGGGTCGCCGTTTGCTCGCACACGGCGTGTCGCGTACGCGCGTTGGCGTGGGCGCGTTTCTCCCCCCAGACTGCCACGCGAGAGCTGCTGGGAATCCTGCGGGAATTCCGCGTGTTTGGGATCCTTCGCACCAATCATTATGGGATCAGTGAGACACTGACGCGTGGCCGCTTCGGTGAGTAACCAAACCAGTGGCGAAGATGCGCAACGATCTATCGACCGCGCGCTTGTGAGTGTGTGTCCTCGCGCAGGTGAGTTCACAACTTGTTGTCACACACACACGCTGGGATACTCAGGCTGGTCGCTGAAGTCGATTCTCGCCCTGTTTGCCGACGCAGGGCTCCAAACTCCTGCTTATTTGTCATCCAACGATTCTCCTTCATCATTCTTGATCATAGGTTATTCAGCTGCCAATCAATTTAGTTATGCAGTACATAACACCACCTAGAGACGAACAACAAGAGTTGAAACTGCGTTGAACTTATTCTGAAGTTATATTATTATGTTTGCCATCACCTCACAAACAGTCATTCTGTATCATCAATCATTATTATGTATCATTATGTGCAATTGGTACATTTGTACTGTCCCTTGTCATACAACAAATATGCTGTGTTAAACACACATTTTGAGTCTGGTATGTCAGATATTTAAGGGACCATGGGGTGCTAAGCATGTTCCAGAGGGTTAAAGTTGGCTTTTTCCACATGGTTGGAATGTGGAGAAAAGTTACCCATAATTTTCACTGTGTCAGGGAATTAAAGGCAATTCAGTTTCATTTCAATTTCTCAACAGTAAGTCCTTCCACTTTTGGTGTAGGGGTTAGCTCTTGCCTCACAGGAATAGGGCTGCCCCCTTCAATCCCCTGCTTGGGCCTTTCTGCCTGGAGTTTGCATGTTCTCCCCGTGAATGTATGGGATTTTTCTAGGTACTCGGGCCTCCCCCTGCCACCACGAACATGTACAGTAGGTGAAGTAGTGGTACTCAATTGTCCACGGTGATGACAGTATGACTTATGTGCCCTACGATTGACCATTGACCTGTCCAGGTTGAACCCCGCTTCCATCCCATCAGCTGTGATGTGCTCCAGCAATGACTGAATGAATGAAAGGGTTTCCACAAAGTCCATCACACAGTAAATGATGTGCTTATTTTCAACGCGACACTGTTTTGAAGACTTTTGGCCTGAAGCTGTAAGTTGAGAAAGTTCAGAACCTGAGGTGTCCACAGAGAAGCTGTTAAAAACGATGATGCTTCCTGACTGCCCAGACCACTACAATATTATACAATATAATTTAATGTTTAACCTGTCACCACGCACACGCCTGTTTACACACACACCCATGAAATAGGTCATTGATCACCATGTTCTGGTTTCCTTATCAAAAACGAGCTGGTTGCCCCCAAACAGCTTTTCCACATCATGACCCTGCAGGCCTCTGTTTTTCAACAGTATAGTTTTTCATTGGACTGTCTTCCTCTGAGATTTAAGTCATGTGTGAGTGGGAGAGAAGGCTTCCTGGGGTAATGAGGACGTTACGGCTTGGGAGTGGAAGGACACTAAAACGTTTCCTCATCCTTGTTCTGCTGCAGTGATCGCGCCTTCAACAGCATGAAAACAACGGAGATGAAGATCGTCAACCAGGGCCTGGAGGACGAGCTGGTAAACATAAGTCTCCATCTTCATGACACTCCACCACCTCAGAAGATTGTGCAACGCACTGCTATATATTTTTAAATTGCTGTGTATTTAAAAATTGTAATGAAATGTTTGGCTAGTAACACAGTCTCCTTAACATCACCGATGATGCTCAGTGATTTGAAAATCGTAGCTAAATGTGGTTTAGTGTCACACTAGTCACACACACCTGTGAAGCTTCCCTGGCATCTCATGGCATCTAATGCGCGGCAGGAGGTGTGGGGATTCCAGCCGTGTCTGTGGAAGAGGGTCCTGGTGGGCCTGGGTGTGGTCTTCTCCGGTGGTCTCCTGCTGCTGCTTCTCTACTGGCTGCCTGAATGGGGCGTCAAGAGCACTTGCACACACACCTCGCTCCGCAACGCACACACACTCCTGCTCAGAACCACGGTGGGTAAAGGAGGCACAGGTCTGAGGTCTATCAGTTACATTTATGCTATCCGTCGTTTTTTTTTTCCCTGGTAATATCCAATAATCCGAGAATTTGAAACACTTGGCTTTTGTTTTCCATTGCGTTCACATAACTTACTCATGTCATTATGTGTTTTTATTTACTTTGTTTCATTTTGTTTTTCCGCACCGCAGGATGAGTTCCGGCAGTGGTTCCGGGTCAAAGTCCATGTGATGCTGGCTCCAGTACGGAGACCCTTTGACAGTTTGGAGCTGGAGAGCAAAGACAGGGAGTCCTATGTGGAGGAGAATCATGGGATATTTTCTGATATACAGCCCTTCCAGGTAACAGTTGTGACACCTGTGTCATATGCCTCCATGTTTGTAAATCAAAGATTTAATGATGAATTATCAGCTTCTTCTCTGCCTCTTAGATTCATTACTTCACCTTCCATAGCACTAAGTACTACTGGAGCACTGCAATTCAGAACTTTGAATCATACAAGTAAGAGCCTGGCCAATATTAAGATGTATGTTTTCACAAAACTAATTTCCTGCTCTTCGATACGACAGAAATAAATTGTTGTCTGTGTTTTCTAGAGGCTTGGAGGATTTGGAGGGGAGTTGCTCTAGCATCCAAACTTACCACAGCTCTGGACTCAGCAAACTGGTGCAGGAGTGCAGGTACACCGGAGTCTGCCGGGGCTTGTTGTGGTCTTGGGGACGTCTGAGGGCCTTCATGTTGCCAACTGCTCCAAGTGCCTCTCTCCCCAGGAAGCTGTTTTTTGAAGAGAATGAGATTGCAGTCAGGGTGCCCTCTTTATTCAAGCTCCTCATCAAGGAGGTGAGTATGGAGATTTCATGTGTTTGGGTGCATTTCTGAGTAGTGTGTGTGAGGAGGAAGAAAACCAGATTTTCAGCATACGTAAGTGAACATCACAACATGACAATTCTTCCCACTCATCTGAACAAATTCACAGCTTGTGCACCGTGTTGGAGAAAATTTGATTGGCACTGTAGTAGCATTCGTACATCATTATGACTGTCGGCCTCAATCTTTGTTTTTTGGGGATTTGGCATGTAAGTCATCCTCCTTTACTGTTACTGTGGCTAACGCAATTCACTAAGTACTGAGATATCGTCCGACAAAGGACATGCAATTTCTCATTCCAGTCAATGTGCTTCCTCTTGGTTTTGTCTACTCATTTTGGACAAAATTTCTTCTGTAATTTTCTGGTCCATTCATATAATCAAGTTTCCTCATCCCCTCCAATCAGGTCTTGAATCCATTCTACATCTTCCAGCTGTTCAGTGTGGCCCTGTGGTGTGCTGAGGATTACTACTACTATGCAGCAGCCATCGTCTTCATGTCTGTCATTTCGATAGCCACCTCGCTGTACACGCTCAAGAAGGTGAGGTATTGCATAAGCGAGCAGGCATGTCTGTTTCCTCCATCTAAAAATTGATGTTATCGTGACCCTGTGTGGCAATTGCTGATAATTGTATCGTCCTCCTCCCTGCAGCAATATGTGATGTTACATGACATGGTGGCAGCCCACAGCGTCGTCCGTGTGTCGGTGTGCAGGGGAAATAAAGGCATGTTTCATTCCTCCTTTCTTTATTAATGCACATGCAGATAAGAGGAGGCAATATTCAGGGTACATTTTCTATTTTTTTCTATTTGAGGTATGCAACTTTGTCTGGGAATGATTCAGACTATCTTTATGTCTTTATGTGTTTATTCTTTCAAAATCAGACGACATTATTACTTTCTGTGCCCGCCTCCGTGCAGTCTGCACCGACCGAACAGCTGATATCTCGCTCTGTCCACTGCCTTATCTCCCCATCTCAGATATCGAACAGGCCATGTCCACGGAGCTTGTGCCAGGTGATGTCATCGTTATTCCAGCCAACGGTATGATCATGCCCTGCGACGCCGCTTTGGTCCAAGGGACCTGCATCGTGAATGAGGGCATGCTGACAGGTAGGATGACTTACTTGGACGAGTGAGTCTGCATGTGCACCCACATGGGCCCTCTCAACATTCAACAAGACTGAAATACCACATCTCCAGGGTCAAGGTCACCAGATAGTATTTGTAGTATCGTAGTTTTCCCTCAATTACCCATAATAACCAGTGAGATCATCTTTAATTAGTTCCTGTTCCTGCTCTATGGTCTCTGAACTTTCAGAAACCCTTTTAAAATCTTAATTTCATAGTGTGTCCAGTGTGGGCAATGTTTTGTCCACATATTTGGTACGTGTAACTACATGAGTTTTATCTCGTCAGGCGAGAGTGTACCAGTCACCAAGACCAGCCTGCCCAGCTCAGGCGAGGACGGTGAGAGTACCTACAGCACAGAGGAGCACAAGAGATACACACTTTACTGTGGCACCCACGTCATCCAGACGCGCTTCTACACAGGCGAGCTGGTGAAGGCTGTGGTGGTTCGGACAGGTGAGACTGACAAGCGTCGCTCGGAACTTTGAGAGCCTCTGATCATTAGGAGAAATTTCTTAGAAGGCTTTCCCAGTTAATGTGAAAATCGGACCTGGACATTTCTGGGGACACTAGGTTGTATTTGACCATAAATCATAGGAAATGTTGTTATTGCCTCAGGTTGTTGAAAGGGAACTTACGGCAATAGCCTTATGACTCGCCCTTTCTGAGATATCCGCTCTTGTTTAGCTTGTCAAAATCTTCTACTGCTGATTTAATTTTTACAAGTGAGGGGACAAGATAGAGAGGAGCAGTCAGGTGATGGGAGAGAGCGTGACTGTGGTGGAGAGGAGAGAGGAAATATTCTGGTCTAGTTTAAGCATGAATTTCTTCTCAGGGTTTAGTACTGAGAAAGGCCAACTGGTGCGCTCCATCCTCTATCCTAAACCCATGGACTTTAAGCTGTACCGTGATGCCTACATGTTCCTTCTCTGCCTGGTGGGAATCGCAGGCATTGGCTTTGTCTACAACGTAGTAGTCAGCGTCATGAACAAGGTATGAACTCTCCAACACAAAAGCAATGGAATGTGTCAGAGGAAGCTAGAAATCCAAGGAGGTACTGTTGTGCAAATGGATTCAAGCCATCAAATCACAGATTAAGTAAAATCTGGATTCTCAGATGGCGCTTGTCTCCTCTAAATTCAAACAGGTTCCAGCTCCAACCATCATCATTAAATCTCTGGACATCATCACCATCACCGTGCCCCCAGCTTTACCAGCTGCCATGACGGCTGGAATTGTCTATGCCCAACGTCGCCTGAAGCGTGCAGGTATTTTCTGCATTAGCCCCCAGAGGATCAACATGTGTGGCCAGCTCAACCTGGTCTGCTTTGATAAGGTAATTTATCATCCAATGGAACAAGTACCGGTAGATTAATATTTGATGTTTGCCTACACCTCGTTGTTCCACTGGAAACCATCGCACATTGTTTGTGTTTCCCCCCACAGACAGGTACACTCACTGAGGATGGTTTGGACCTGTGGGGCATCCATAGGGCAGAGAATGGCAGGTAGAAGACACCTCGCTTTGTTTTAGCACGTGCTCTTAATTCCATAGAATGTATGTCATCATTTGGAAGAGGTGGTTTTGCCAAGCTGCCAACCGACGACATACTTCGTCCACATTCCAGGTTTTGTCCCCCAGAGACGGATGCATCCACAGACGTCCTGGTGGACACAGCGTTCATGGCATGCATGGCCACCTGCCACTCGCTCACCAACATCGAGGGCCAGCTCTGTGGAGACCCTCTAGACCTTAAGATGTTTGGCGCAACATGCTGGGTGAGAAACACTGACAACCAGCACACTGTATCGCAACTTGGTGTTCTGTCCCCTCCAAGCATGGACACCAGGTCCAGCATGAATTATGCAACACCACGCTCGGTGCCTTGGCAAGACGACTTTTTCTCAGCGAAAGCGTTGAGGATGGCTACCATGGATACGCTCCAGAAGCAGGAAAAGGCCAGCCCGTTTTCCTCAGCGTGATCGGATGTAGGGAAGACACAGCTCCGGCTGGTTTTTGGTGGCAGCCTGTGTAGAGATACTAGAGACTTAGTTAACATCAGAGAACCACCATAGAACAAGCTGCCAGTCAGAGGAGTTCAAATGTGTGCAACAGTGCCATTGTTATGTGCAGACCCTAGAGGAACCCACGCAGGAGGAGACGGCCCTCCACAATCCCATAATGCCCACTGTTGTGCGGCCTGCTAAGCAGGTCAGAGTGCCACCCCATCATCTCAGAGTGTTCTCAGTTAATCACAAGTGTTTCTTATTCCATTCTCTTTGACACACGCTGTCTGTCTCACTGGTCTTGTTTGGGTGTTCAGAGCTGTGAGATCGGCATTGTGCGTCAGATCCCTTTCTCCTCAGCCATGCAGAGGATGAGTGTAGTGGTCAGAAAGTTGGGAGAGAGACACATGGACGCCTACATGAAAGGAGCACCAGAGGTTGTTGTCAGCCTCTGCAAATCACACACAGGTTGCACATTTATTCTCTCCCCAAAACGGGCGCATTTCCGATTTCTCAACACAGTTTGTGACACTCGCTTACTCTCTGCAGTCCCGCAGTGTTTCACAGACAGGCTGGAGGCCTACACCAGGCAGGGCTTCAGGGTCATCGCCCTGGCTCATCGACAGCTGGAGTCCAAACTCTCCTGGCACAAAGTCCAGAACCTTAGCAGGTACGCCTCGCTCACAGATAACACATAGTTACACACACCATTGCTGCTGGTGAAACGATAGAGACATCGAACCTGAGAACACAGAAAACAGTGCCCGTGAGCATTAAAACAGCTGTTTCATTTTTCACTCCAATGTCTGGAGGTTTATTGTTCAAGGCTCAGCTGGACAAACAAACAATCCAGTGCGTCCGGAGGTGAACAGGGACCAAGAATTTCTTCTCACGCATATGTTCTCAAACTAAAAAGGTGCTGAGGCAGTGAACAAGGAGGACTGTAGCTGGATATGTTTGCAACAGAATGTTGCTGTGGAGAGTCTTCTTGCCAGAGGTGGCCAGCTTGAACCTCTATGCTGCTGTCTTACTGCAGCCAAGGGGTTCGACTAATCTCTACTAGGTGCCATCCCCCTCTGATCCCTTCAGATTTTACAATTCATCTCTGTCCTGGCCTTCAAACCATCACTAATCATTATATCAGCCTGCCCTCAAGTTGCACGAAACTGTGTAATAACTTCTGCATTTCATTCCTTGTGTTGTCGCAGCTCATAGTTTTGCAAAACTGCAGATAGAAATGTGTGTGTGTGTTTGTCTTAGGGACGTGATTGAGACAAACATGGAATTCCTCGGCTTGGTCATCATGCAGAACAAGCTTAAAGTGGAGACTGCTGGAGTTTTGCATGACTTACAGCAAGCCAATATCCGCACGCTGATGGTAACAGGTAAATTCATTCATTTCTCTCCTCCACATTCACTCCCTCATTCCTCAAGTGTTATTTGTGAAGGAGATTTTCATATCAAGCTCCCTGCTTGTGTCTTGCGTTAGGCGATAACATGCTAACGGCCATGTCAGTGGCTCGGGAATGTGGGATGGTGGGCCCGTATGAGAGAATGATAGTCGCAGACGCCGTGCCACCCAGCGATTCACAGCCGGCCAGGATCACGTGGCTTTACGCAGAAAACCCTGTCCAGCCCAACAGCCAGGTGAGAGAGATGGAGATGTTGGCTAAAATGACCCCTCACAACAGCCTCCAGGCACGAGTGAGGATAAAATCTGGGCCGTGGTGTGGCTTTCCGCTGGTCTTCTTCATCTTCTTCCTTCATCTAGGCCGTGGAGATCGACGTGGCGGATGGAGGACAAAACCCGCCACTCGGCCAAAGCTACCACTTTGCAATGAGCGGCAAAGCCTTTGCTGTCGTCATCAAGCACTTCCCTCAGCTGCTTCGAAAGGTCAGAGGTCATCTCAAGCTTTTGGAGATTGCAGAAAGGCTCCTGACTTTTTGTGGTAATGTGTATTGTGTCCACACGGGGGCGCTGTAGCTCTTGCTACGAGCCACAGTATTTGCCCGGATGGCTCCAGATCAGAAGACTCAGCTTGTGGAGATCCTGCAGAGCGTCGAGTAAGTTTTCGCTGTTTCATCCTGCTTGTAGCTGACCATCCTCACTTGCAACCTGATTATATGCTACACGCTTTTTTTTATAACCTTTCAGTTACATCGTTGGAATGTGTGGTGATGGTGCCAATGACTGCGGAGTGAGTCGTGCTCTGGATACATCATCATCACGATGCGGAGCGATAGCGCCTCAACCAGACACACTTCCTGTTGTGTCACACACTCCGCCTCCCTCTCACGTGTGTCCCTGTCCTGTCCTTAGGCCCTGAAGCGAGCTCACAGTGGGATATCTCTGTCCGAGCTGGAGGCCTCAGTCGCCTCTCCGTTTACCTCCTCCACCCCCACTATCTCCTGTGTGCCCAACCTCATCAGGCAGGCCAGACCCACGCTCTCTCACGACAATATGATCATTACTATACATGATGTTTTTGCAAAGCTGCATACAAATGCTGTCCCAAGATGGCTGATTTGCAGTGTGAACATTGGATTGTCTCTGCCTGTCCTCAGGGAGGGCCGAGCTGCTCTCATCACTTCTTTCTGCGTGTTCAAATTCATGGCGCTGAACAGCATCATCCAGTATCTCAGCGTTACTTTGCTCTACTCGGTAAATGCCACTTACTTGCAGGGCTACTATTTCCTACTATCAGGCTACTATTTTGTATCATATTGATAGGTAACTTATAATATTGATAAGTGACAAATGTTGATAAATAACAATGATAAATTTTGTAAATTGTATATTGTTAGGTAGGTAGTTACTTAGTTCTTGTGTACTTGTAAATTGTAAATTGCTAGTTTGTTAGTTAGTCCCCTCTCACTGCTATTGTATACTTCAAAGTTTTAAAGTATCTTCTATTTTCTGTATCACCCTGAGCTGCTGGGGCCTTTAATTTCCTAGATGGCAAGATTAACGTATCAACAAAGTACCTACCTACCTACCTACCTACCTACCTACCTACCTTCCTTCCTTTCAGCCCAACATATGTCACCGCACTGTATCTAGTCACACTTAAATAACATTTTAAGGCCAAGCTCATCAGCATTAGTGGTTATTCTCAATGAGATTAATACAAACATGTTGGACTTGAATGAACAAAAAGCATTAACAGTTGCATATTTCCACTTTGAGTACAGAGGATTTTGACAGATGTGAAAAGATAAGAACAGCAGCAATCAGGGCTGGTTTTGAATCAAGTGCTGTTGTTTCCATCGCAGATCCTGAGCAATTTGGGAGATTTTCAGTTCCTCTTCATCGACATTGCGATGATCCTCATTATAGCTTTCTCAAGTGCGTACCACCAATTATGTAGTCACATTTTGAGCTCATGCAGCATAACTCAGCATAACAGCATAACTAACTTTGTTTTTGCATGTAGTGAGTTTGAACCCCGCATGGAGTGTACTGGTGCTTCGCAGGCCGCCCTCCAGTTTGATCTCCGGTCCTCTGCTCTGCTCCGTCTTGACCCAGATCGTGACCTGCTTAGTCTTCCAGGTCCTGGCCTTCCTGCTAGTACGACAGCAGGCCTGGTATGAGATATGGACGCCCCTCTCAGAGTGAGTGATGTTTGGGATTGTTGCCACAGTCAACAGCTGAACGACAGGAGCATCGGCCAAGTAGCGAATCCCAGTTATCCTGCCATCCACAGTGATATAAGTCACTGTTTCCCCTATGATTCTTGTTTTTTCCCTGAAAATTTTTCAAATGCCGCACTCTTTCTTTCTTCTGTCCCAGTGCCTGTAATGTTTCCAGTAGCGGCGCCTCTCACAATGTTACACAACCTCACGACGTTAAAAACATTAGGAACTACGAGAACACCACCCTGTTCTACGTCTCCTCGTTCCAGTATTTGGCCATAGCCATCGTCTTCTCGAAGGGGAAACCCTTCAGGCAGCCCAGCTACAAGAACTGTAAGGCTCCTTGTCAGAAACTGCATCCCTGCCACAGCCAACAAACAGATTTAATAATTTCATATTTCATTCCTTTGTTTTCACTCCACCAGGGCCATTCATGCTGTCTTGCATCGGCCTGTACACGTTCCTGTTCCTCATCCTGCTTCACCCCGTCCCGGCCATCGACAGCTTCCTGGAGGTAAACACAGGCGTGCTCGCCCCAGTGAGCAGGTTTCCGAGGCACACGGTCGACTCGTTCTACCTCGTATTGCGTGACGTGAAAATGTGTGTGAACGTGTCGTTCTGCCTCCCCTCAGATTGTGTGTGTGCCGTATGACTGGCGCATCACTCTGGTCATTGTTGTGGTAGTGAATGCGGCTGTGTCCTTCCTGCTGGAGGTACGCTTCACACGCCAGAACGTTCAGACATGTCCGCAATCTGCGTGCACCGCCGCACAACGCTGCTCCTCCAATCAATACCCTAATTTCTGATCCCAGGAGCTGCTCCGTTTTCTGAGCTTCTGTGGCTGTAACTGTCATCATTATTCTGAGTTTCCTCTTGAAATCTCCTGTAGATGTTGATGGTTGATATCATCTTATGGAGGCTAGTTTTCAGAGACAACAGTGGGGCAAATCAGACCCCACTGGGCCCTACTGCTGACACTTCTAAGGTTTGATCTCATTCTTTTTTTTGTCTGATCTCTCCATCTTCTTGTTAGATGAAGCAGAGTTTTTTTTTTGTTTTTTTTTTAACCCTCCACTCGCTCTGCCTAACGCTTGCCTAATTTCATCGAAAGATTTGCATCACGTTACACGCCGTGGCTGTCTTGACGTCCTCCATTGTCTGTGCAACTGGATTGAATCTTTGATTCGTTGATTTCAAATTCCATGAATTACTCAGCGCTGTTTACGAGAATTCATTCATCACTTGTCATGATCTGGATTGGTGTGTTTTAATGAAATCAGGACGACTATTGAGGAAAAAACAACGTTTGTTTGTTTTTTAATTCCCTCCACCCTAGTTTCTAGATTAATGTGCAGTCTGCACCAACAATTCAGCCCAGTATTCACTGGCTAATGCCCCATCTGTCTGCTACAGTCAGATTTTAGAAACTTGAATATGAAGATTTTGTAAAAGTAACCCTATTAACAAAAAGTACAACAGCTTTAGGGCTTAACCTTCTTTACTCAAAGGCTCAACCGTCTTTAGACACAATCAATTCAACCAGTGATCTCAGAACTTTTCGTTCTCTCTCTTCTGTATCTCTCCGTATTTCTTCCCAGGTGAGCAATGAGCGCTGGGGCGCATCTTTTCTGTCCTGCTTATTCTGCCGGAAAAACAAACCTCCAAGAATGCAGTACATGCATCTGGCCCTTGAGCTGCAGGAGGACCCCAGCTGGCCCCCCAAACCGTCGACTGTCACCCACGCCAACAACCCCCAAGTCCCATCTCAGCGGCCCATCGTGCCTCCAGACCCCCACAGCAGAGAATCTTTAGAGTGGTAAAATGCTGCAGAGATTTTGTTTAACCCGCTGACCTCAAAGGGCCCCAGGAATTAGCCCACATCGAGCTTAGGATACGGTCAGTCTGCAACCTGCTGGATTCCAGGCACCATGCCAGGAGGAGTCCAGGCCTCCACTTCTAACAAGGAAGTCTCGACATGAAGAAATCACTCTAACTGGACTCGATTCAACTCAATGGCGACACGTCAGTCACAGTCTTGGTGTTAGTTAAGTTTGTCCGGTTGCCCTCTCACACACTATGAATTTCTTAAATTCAATTCGATTCGATTCCGATTTCGTTTCAATTTTATTTGTATAGCTCTAAATCATTACACAAGGTATCTCAAGGCGCTTTAGACTTAACACATTACCCCCATTAGCATTCCCCTTTAGGAATAAACCTTGGGCAGACCAGGTTGCAGGTGGGCGGCCATCAATCTTGACCAGTTGGGTTGAGAAATTATTCTATCAATATTATGACAAAGGACCTGGGTAAACTTTGAAACGTCTAATCTAGCTGAGGTGCACTTTATTCTTTTCTCAGCATCCTCCTGTCCGTCTACCACCTTATATGCTGCTAAAACAGAATTTGAATTTGAATATGAATATGGGTAGTGCTGGAATATTTACGCAACTGGTGCCTTCTGGAGATTCCTAATCAGAGATCGACGTGCTGACGACTTTGTCAAACAAAAACACAAAAAATGGCAAGTGCCCAAATGTGTTGTGTGAGTAAGTGACAGAGAGATAATGAGGTATAGAGGACGTTAAAGAAAAATGTAATTTCTCAGAACTAAAAATCCACATTCCAGGTTTAAATGTGTCATAAAATGACTTTGTCTGCAATAGAATGAATGTATTGAATATAACAATACTGACCAGAGATCTTTATTTTTTTTAACAATTTCAATCAACTGAGTTAGGTCAACTTTTAATTATTCAAAATTTTTAACAGTTTTGACTTCATCTGAGCAATATCTGACTTTTAGCCCATTGGCAATGTGAATGTCCTTTTATAATTAAAACACAATGCAGAGATTTTCAAGGCAATGCATTCATGGAAACTGATACCGTGATGATATTCCTTTACTTTCCTGTGCGTTGGAATGACAAACCAGCTCCTGTCTTGTCGAATATCAAACATTCCCATGTTTGCTCTGTGCTAGTCCCATTACATTTCCTAATAAATCTGTATATTAAACCACTCTTGCGTGCTTCGTGGGGGGCTGACCCTGGTGGCACTTTTTTATCCGAGATGTACTGATCAATTATGGGCTTTCCCAGCCTCCTCGCTGCCTGGCATATGGGCGCTTAAAGGCACAAGAGTGGAGGAGAAAGAAGGGTATCATTTCATGTGGAGATCAGGGCCCATAGACAGTGAATGGGTGGATTTAGGAGGGATTGTGAACAAGAGAAGGGGGTCCTTGGTTGTACCAAAGAAAGGGATCTCCCACAGATCAGGGAAGAGCCTTTTTGGGAATATTCATGATGAGGATGAGGAGGCATCATGAATTCATGTGTGTCTTGCGCAGATCATCTTTTCAGTAAACAGAGATGTGTGCCAAGCCGGGACGTGTTGCTTTCCACTTGTGTTTGCGTTGTAGTTTTGTTGATAGTGTTGCCTTGCCACAAAGCAATATGGGTTTCTGTGTACTCCGCTGTATTCCTTTTGTGCCTGCAGAGTAACAGATGGAGACTGGTGAGGAGACATAAAGAAACTAAAACACACAGCCTTTCTTCCTCACAGCCAGCGTCTCGGCCCGAAAGATTTTCTCAAGCTTGTGCTCGGATGTGTGCCATTTCAAACATTACGGACTCCATCTCCCTCCAGCGCTTTTTGTCGAACCCTTTCAAGATTTGTGCCTTTGCACGCATTCTTTGTTTACTCGGTCTTTATCCCGGCACCAGGCAGCCCTCCAGTGTAAATGACCGAAGGGAGCCATAGGTACTCCCCATGCCTTCCATGCCGAGTCTGTCTTCATCTTGTTCTTCTCAAGTTCTGCCCATTTGGTTGCTTTACTTTCTGGGTTATAGGACATCTGTGTTAATTTATAGTTGGGACACAAGGCCAGCCTGATGCTCGCTTATGGTCAGCCAGATGACACAAAGACATCTACGTCTGGAGAAAGGCCTGCTAAGGTCTGTGACCCACCAGACGGTCACAAAGGCCTTCTCCTCCCTCCTGTCTCCTTAGGATGGGCTCCTTCCCGGGGTCTTCATGGCATCCCCGTCCTTTCCCTTTATCTGTCCCACCAGCCATGAATGGGCTCTGTGGTTGGTCAATAAATTCAGTGATTCAGGGGGTGGACAGTTGCAGCCGTGTTAACGTTTGTTCACAGGCTTGTCGGAGGGCCGAGCCCCGCCCTGCGGCTCTTTGTCTGCCGTGGTCCCTCAACAGGTTAGAAGTCAATGGAGGGCCTTGTGCGAGGTGGCAGGGGCATGGATGGAGCCGCCTCTCACATGGCGTTCACACAGGGGGAGGACTGGCTCATATCACTGTGACACTTGTTAGCATGGGGCCACACAACATCTCTCCTCTGCCTCTCCATCCCTCGGGCCTGTGCGATATTCAGCACATTTAACAGGCCGATGCTTTAGGCGGTGGGGCTGCATTGGGGTAAGATGATCTGCACTTAGAGGCCAGCAGTGGTCACAATGAAGTGAAGTTCACAAGTGTATCTTACAATCTCAGTTAACAGATCAGACTTTCAATAAAATGGGGTCAGGACTTCATCTGGTCCTCGGTTTGTACTAAACAGTCTGTGGTTTAAAGTCTTAAAGTGGAAACTTAAAGCCAAGTGGATACACTTTTTTTTGGCTTTTGAGGACTCTGTGGCTGAGTAACAGCCAGTTTCTCCAGATCAGCATGGGAAGAAACTGAATGGAAAGAAGACAAGGGACAGAGAACCATAGATAAAATATAGAACAACACACAAGCAGAGGAGGGCTTTAGGAAACAGAAAGCTCTGGACAGAAAAAGACAGAGACTGAAGAGGGACTTAGAGCCATGGCTGAAGCCTAACTGTCATGAGAAGATGAGAGTTGCCATGGCCACCCAGGAGCCACCCAGCAAGCATGTGAGCAGGGGAGGCTCGGGGGCCCAGAGCCTTGGCCTGGGTTGGTGGATCACATGCGCTAACCAGGGATTATGTGCATAAGAGATGAGCACTAAGCCGGCAGGTGAAGAACAGAGGCCCTGGGACAAGGAACGCGCCATCCCTCAGGACAGCTCCTCGTAAAGAGCTGGAACTTTTTCCCAAGTGAGGCTGATCTCTCATGTGAAGGGGACTCAGCCAGAGGTCCTTGAGTGCTGAAAGGGCATCCCCCAGGCTGCTTTCATGGCATAAGTGGTCAAAATGGTGGTCTTGTGAGTCATCTTGAGTGGCAAGAATGGGGCATCTTCAGATTCATAAATCCCATCGCAAACACACTGGTGGATATGGTCTCGGGCAAGTATCGAGGAGGGCTTGGGTGCACCCGCACCTATGGGCTGGACGGAGATGGAAAAGAGCAAGCATCTGAGGATGGCGCAAAGAAAAAAAACAACGATTCTCGGCACTGGTGCGAGGTTAGCGATATATATTCACAGGCGCTTGCCTCCAAGTCTCCGTGTTCAATCACCAGGTTCAGAGGTTGGATCTCTGTGGGGAACCAATGATCGTAATATCCATGGCTTTACAGGAATGTGTTTGAACCTGGACGGCACAAAGAAATCGCATTCCCATGGTCCACAGCTAAACAACCTCCCCCAGCACCTTTTCAGGGCAATGGTAACTCTGCACATATTAACATGTAAATACACCTCGATACTTTGACAATGATCCGAAATGCATATAATCTACATGCTAACTAGTCCTTTAAAGAGTTTCCACTGGTGAATGTGATTCAGAAACACTTTCATGTCTGGGTTTTAAAAATTAAATGTGAGGCCTCGCCTCCAAACTCTAAAAGCGTTTTTCAATCTGATGAGGGATAAGGAGATGACAGGGTTCTCTTTCAAAGCAGAGACCCGGAGTTCAATAAGACTTCAGTCTCATTGCCTTTGCCTCCACGTTGAAGATCTTAATGGTGGCTTTTTAAGAAAGAGACCACGTTAGGTGACAGATGGCAGGTTGTAATGCTGCTACGGCCTGACAACACCAGTTGCTATGGTCCCCTTTTCCTCTGCAGCTTCACTTGCCATAGCTGAGCATCCCTCCCTGGTGTGCTAACTTTGTTTTAGCTCACCAGAAACTGTTCGGGTTGTTGACAAACACGAGCCTAGAAGAGTCTCCTAATCTCCTGAGCCTTTATCCCTTCTTTATTGCCGTATAAACAGAGATGAATACTGTAAAAGAAACTAAACCTCTGTTTTCAGGCCTCTCTTAACTCGCGGAGGGTTTAATCTAATGCCCTCTCGTTCTTTTACATCTCTGCCTCCACTAAATTCGACCATATTTTTGATTCAGTGAGTTCCCATGACAACCAGTTATTTCTCATCCCGCAGCCCCCTACCCCTGCTACTCCTCTCCATTGATACCAGTGCCTCCCCCCACCCTCACTTTTTTTTTTTTTTGTCAAAATAAAACAAAGCCCTGGGTGAATGTGCTCTGAGGTAGGTAAATGTATTCAGTGACATCAGCCAGGACGATTCTATTCTGCCGGATTCCTGTACCACTTGTTTCCAGCCTTGTCTGGGGGCTGGACACTCTGTTGGGTCCATTGTCCCACGTGTATTCCACACAGGCCCGCAATTAATGGAGGCCTTGTCTAAGGCTTCTGGAGCAGAAACTGCTGTTGGGGAGGGGGACAAAAGGAAGGCAGACCCAGGGCTGGGAGTTGCTAGGGGAGGGCCCCCGTCCCTCTTGAAGGGGGAATTCAAAGGGATCGGGAGGGACGAAGGCCGACGGAACGCTGGATGGGATGTTTAAGGGATCCCCTCTGTCTGTGCCCTCCCCTTCTGCCCTGAGATGTTTTCATACTGGCGACCGAACTGAAAGAGAATTTCTCAGTATTTGATGCTAAGGATGGTCATTTCACTGCTTGCTTGTTTAGACTTGGTGGCTGAAAGACACACTTTTCAAACCAGGTGAAAATGCAGCAAGGAAAGTGGAAAAGCCGTGAGGACCTTCATCAAGCTTTATCTAGGTTTCTTGGAGTCTTGATTTTTTCTCTTTTCCTTCAAACGCTCCCCTTAGAGGAGAGTGACAGTATCAGCTGAGGGAGATGAAGTTTCAATAAACAGATCTCCAGGGATAAAGGTCCTTTCCAGGCACAACAATTTATGCCCTCCAGCCCTTGTTTCTTTCACTTTGTGGTTATTAGCTGGACCTTGATAGCCTTTATAAGCCATCCTCTCGTGTTGTCTGTGCTCATTGCTGCCTCCCACGGCAGCGTTCCCACACTGATACGAATCAGGATTGTGCAATAAACCTCGAGCCTAGATCTCCATCCACAATAAAGGGTTGTTTGTGCCAGAGCTCCTGCCTTAGTGAAAACAGAGCTGATAGGACATAATTTATTGGTTGGGCGGCCTCTCCCTTACTTTCCGCTCATCTGTTGGCTGAAGGCTATTTTAAGGCTGCATTTGTTAAAAACAACAGATGAGAAGGAAACTAACAAATCATGTCAAGAGAAATAAAATGACAAAAATAACCAATGCAAACATCTATTAAGTTCAGCTGAAGCCCTGAGGTGCAGTCAAGGGGCCAGTTGCGCTTGAAGTCCCCACGGAGAAGCGGAGAGGAAGCTGCTGATGCAAACACTGACCTGGCTTTTTGGGGTCATTTCACCTTTGAGGAATTAAGAGCTTTACTGAGAAGTTTTGAAGTCCATCAGAGAGGGATTCAGGCGTCTTGAGACAAACCTGGACCACATAGAGATGTCAGTCAGTTGAAGTATCAATGAAACCACTAACTGTCACATACTGGACTGATATACCGATGCTGTATTGAGGAAATCCTAATAGTTCCTCGTTTTGTACAAATGACACGATTACGAATACTACCATCTATAATGAGCATATGTGGGATATACTTCTAAGCTGCATTGTTGCCTGGTTATTTATGCTCTCTGCACCATGTATTTCTTATTATTAATTGTTACAACAAATACTTCATTTCTTAGTTTCTACAAACACCAAATATTGCAGATAAAAAAACACACCTTGCAGAGACGTCACATCATTGTATCAATAGTCAAGAAAAACAAACAATAAAGATTATATTTGGATTGTGTGACAAGGATCAAGTCTGGAGTGTGTCAGAGGGGCTTTCCATAAGCCCACATCACTCAGCAACCCCCCAAAAGCCACCCACATGTTTCACATGCCATGTCCATCTCCCACGCGTGTGTTCCTTATTTTCTTATTTTTTTTTATTTTTTTCCTCTTCTCATCATGGTAATTTTGTGGTCTGTGTTTCATGTCAAATTGCTTGTGCTTTTACAGTTTATTTTTCAGTTATCAATATTAGGATCAGAAATTTCAAATACTATATATATACTGATTACTTCCTAACAAAGTAGGAAAACTGGATTTTTATGTAAAATTTGATAAAGTGGCGACATCTATTGCTCTAACTGACACATAAAAAAAATGGGTCATTGATTCGCATCTTAACTTCAATCACTGAATATGCACACGGAATTTAAGTTGAATTTAAGACAAAAATGCTCACATAATCTCAACATAATTTGATGGAGCAAAGGACCTTCAGAGATCATAATGCTGGTGCAAGTGTGTGCAGTGTTTATACATGTGCTCTCCAGTTAAAATGCAGCGTCTTGACAGAATGCTGAGGCTTTAGGCTAACATTCCAGTCAGTTTACTTCTGTATGTAGTATTGTATTCTGCATTTTGTAATACTTTGCACATATCTTGTACATATTTATCTCACATTTGTGTCATAATAGGTGATGTCCTGTTAACTTTCAAAAAGTTTTTTTGACAATGAAATGATCACGCATGTAAATAACAATTTTTCAGCTTCGGTTACAATTACTCCGTGTCCTAATTTATTCAAGAGGATCACGTGGAATTTCGATGGCAGTTGCCACATCTAGAAATCCATAAAGTTGGATGAAGTATCAATCCAACATACGTGCTTTCTTTTACCATATTACGGAATCGTTCCCAGTCGGAGTTTCACCAAATTTATGGTGTTTCTGGACACTTGCACCTTCAATGGAATTCGACCGAACCTTCCACCTGCAGGACTTCATGTTTGGCGCATTTACTTCGCGCGGCCTGACAGGTAGCCAATGGGAGGTCCCGCCGCACGAGCTGCCAGCGCGTCCATTGGCCAGAGGGGAAGAAGCGGATAGCCGGCACACGAGCCGCTCGCGTGCGGGCACGAGCTCTATAAATAGCGGCGGATGCTGAGGAAACACGAGCTGATATGAGGCTGTCGCGAAGACGGACTACAAGCCGGTGACATTTGTGACATTCCGCTGTTATTTGGCAAGGGAGTGCGAGACCCAGCATCTTTCAATTTTTTGTAATTCTACTATCTTAACTCATTTACTCGGGTGACGATGCCGGCCGGCACTTTAGACAGGACGTCTCCACCCGCTGTGGCAGCAATTCCGGCAAGTGGTGACGCCACAGCCGAGCGACCCCGAGCACTGTCCGAGAATAGAAAGGTAGCTCGACTTTCAGCGATATATTTTATTTGCATTTGTTCGTATTTATTTCGCTGCCCAAATGTTGACAGGAAATCTAACAAAATTCTGTTTTTTTTAGTCCTCGAAGCCAATTATGGAAAAGAGGAGACGTGCGCGCATCAATGAGAGTCTGGGGCAATTGAAGACGCTAATCCTTGACGCACTGAAGAAAGATGTAAGGGGGTTTTATTTATTCATATTACACGAGTGTCACTAAGTAACAACAAACTAAATCAGATGATACACAGAAGAAATTACATATAGAGAGCAGAGTATGATTCTAAAAGAAGAGCGCTATTGTAAGGTCGACTTTGGTGCATTATGTGGATGTAATATCATCTCATTAGGTTTGAAAAATTAATACTGTTGTGATTAGGTCACGGTTGGTGTTGATTCACTCTTTAGTTCTCTTAAAGAGAGGAGCACAGTTGATATTAGAGCTTTAGTTTTGTTACCCAAACATTCTGAAATACAACACACGTCTGAAATCGTCTAATAAATGAACCGACCAGAAATCCAAATTCTGAGCAAGCTGTTATGAGGTTCCTGGAGGAAACATCAAACCTGAATCAGTCAACTGTTTGTTGCAGAGCTCTAGACACTCCAAGTTGGAGAAGGCTGACATCCTGGAGATGACAGTCAAGCACCTTAGGAACTTGCAGCGACTTCAGATGACTGGTATGCCCTCTCCATTTCTGGATTTAACGTGTTGATACGCGTGTGGCAGTTCCTGGATGGCTAACTTTAGATGTAAACATGTTCACATCTTCGAGATTTATTGCCCTGTCCTGCTGCCATGGGGGCATAGAGCCTGAGAACTGATTTGAAAGGACTCTAGTGGCACTGCGAATCAGATTACTTTTTTAATTGCTTGAATGTGCTTGCAGGTCCTTATTCTCCTTACGTCCATCAGTTCTTTTAACAGCTGTTGAAATCAACCATAATTATAGCGGTCTATGCACCAACTGTGCAGATAAACCTGAAAAAAGTTCTAGTATTGAGAATATTATATGTGTACAATAGGGTAGCGCTACATCAGATTGTCTATGCATGGTGTGGTTTAAATGTGTATTTCAATACTTTGATCATGAAATTGTAAACTGTTTAATATCGTCATTATTTCTCGACAGCTGCTGTGAACACGGATCCGTCTGTCTTGGGAAAATACAGAGCTGGTTTTAGCGAGTGTGTTGGAGAGGTCACCCGCTTTTTGTCCACCTGTGAAGGCGTGAACACCGAGGTGAGGACACGCCTCCTGGGTCACCTGGCCGCCTGTGTGACCCAAATTAACTCTGCAAACCTCTACGCGCCTCATCCAAGTGCTCTGGCACTGGGACAGTCCATCACACAGATTCCTGGTGCTGCCACCGCGCAGCTGACATGCAAAAGTGGCCCAGCGATGCCAATTTCTCAAGAAGCAGCGAAAATGTACAACAGGTTCCAGGTTGTGCCAACGCCCGATGGACAATTTGCGTTTCTCGTTCCAAGTGCAGCGCTCACGCCTCTGGGTGCTCAGAACAGTCTTCACATGTCGCCCGGTGCTCCTCCAGTTACCTCAGACTCCATGTGGAGACCGTGGTAACATCTACACTCAACAGACTTTTTTTTGGAGGAAGGGACAACAGCACAATGGCGCTTTCTCCTGTATATTTTGTAAATGTTATTGCAATCTCAGTGAAAAGTGACGTTAACACACATTTGCTTTTGTTACTCAGTGACAATGTTTTTCTCTGTCTTTGACATGGTGCATTTCAGGCTTGATTAAGTCAATACACTTGTTGAAAAGCTCTTTACCTTTTTGAATAAAACTGTGAAAAACATTTCAAATGGTGCACTTGTTAACTTATTTAGAGGCATTCGAGTGAATATTCTGGGATGGAACTGGTTCATGCTTGTGTGGCCTCACTCATGGCAAAATATGTTTCTGTCATATTTTGAATAAATTCATACACTCAACAGTTAGAAGAATATAACTAAACTTGTCTGACCTGATAAAAGGCCCTTGAATTAATCATCACACTGCCTACAACCAACACTTTTTCTGTGTGTGTCTCGTCACACCTGATCTCACTTTATTGATTATGTGTCAGCACACTAGCTGTGTCAGTGACGCCTGTATTGTGGCTGGTGATAAATACCTCTTCCTTGAGGAAAGTAACCTAAGAGGTCATCTGGAGGAACTGCCACCCCCTGCCCGACACCTGGAGTCCAGCTCTGCCCACCGGGCAGGTGGGAAACCATGCTGAAAGAGATCAGGGCCAATCATCAGACAAGTGGAAGCTAAACCAAGACAAACAGAAGTCGCACACAGGAGAAACGTTCTAGTAATCATATCAGAGAATGAATGTGTGTGTGTGTGTGTGTTTGTGTTTGTATTGGAGGTCAGGAGAGACCTCAGTGTGGCGGTGCAATCATGAGTATTGTCCCTTTAGTGGACAATTACAGAGCAAACTATCCCAGCATGTGTGGAGGGCATGGTGCTCACACAGCCAGAAAAAGGGAGGGAGCGGCCGGAGGTCACAGGTGCCCCTCATTCACCACGACAGGACAACATGCTTCTGACAACATGTCGCCCTAAATCTGGCAACTTATCAGCAGAACGGGCAGCTCATCAGAGGAAAGCAGGGCCTCTTCTTGACATCATCAAACTAAATCATTCACTGCCTGACTTTTCATAATCACTGGGGTTTAAATAGAAAGTTTCACTCCCAGAAATGAAAAATACACTCCAGTTGACTTAATCCTCTCTTAAAGTGACTGGCTGTATCTCCGCAATGCCTCTCTCATGCCACTGGGAATGAAAAGTTGTTGCCTTTCGCGAATGCTACAGTCAATTAAGTTTACATCTCTGTTTTGGCCTAACGGATCCACTAAGAAGAGTAAAAGACAAAGTGGAGGCTCCTCGATCAGAGGATGCCTTTCAGAAGGGCCCCTGAAGCACAAAAACAAAGACAGGCCCCTTGGAGGCTCAATGGCTCCTCTCTTTGTGACCCTCTCCATCTTCATAAAAGGCCTTCCCCTTGTTTATCCACCGAGAGTTGTAATGGAGGGAGGGGGATGACCGTGCTGTCACTTCCACCATGCTAAAGAACACACATTGTTGGATTCTCCCAACGATCCTGGTCTAAACCTTTTGGAAAACTCTTCAGACCAGGCGTTAAACAGGTTGCTCCTCTTCAGACCCTAGTTTAAGAAGCACAATGGAGAATGCGGTGCGGTGGGCGTTGGGTCCATGACGCATCTCCTCTCGCCGTGTGTCCCTGAGCAGAGTTCCCCAGTTTGATTCAGTGCTTCCCTGGTGCCTGTAAAGAGGAGAATGGTGCACATAAAGCTGTGTGAGGCTTCCCCCTTCACTGTGCTCCATGATTGATGCCGTCCTTTCACAAAGACAGTGACAACGGCGATGGGTTCCCCCGCTATGAAGACCGTCTCCCTCTGACATGCACCGGAAGCCTCCACTGACACTTGGGGTTGTTGTGGCGTTTGATGGGGGAGGTTGAAGTATTCAGTCGTTGTTGTCACATCAATGGCGTTGAATGGATGATGCACTTGATCGCGACGGCGAGTGAACAATGCTCTTTGCTCTGCTCCGATTCAGTCCGTTTTGATTTAACAGGTTGTTTTTGAGAAACGTAGCAACCCACCGGTAGAAGCAGAGTTTCCGAAGAGGATAAATTTTGCATTGACAAGACACGGAAACACAGGAGGTGAAGTGTTTATTGCCGTGGGCCCACACAAAGTGATGGCATGTTCCTTAAAAGAAAATAACTGTGGTAGTCCATCACAAGTCCTCACAATATCTTAAAGGATGCTCTGTTCGCTAAACAGCATCAGGGTTTCGATTTTTGGGGGGTTGACTTGCGTCTGCACTTCCTGGCCATATGTCGATGAGAACTTGAGGCAAACCAAAAGATTCAATCTCCATAGCAAGTGTTTGTTTGAAGTGACACGTCCCACGGCCCCATTTACATCTTTACGTTTTAGTCTGGGAATGCACGCAAAACACATGAACCAGCAGTCGATGTGGTTTGCATCCTGGTATTTGAGAACATGATCGGTGACTAAGACCGCCCTTTATCAACCCAAGGCCTTTTCACAAGAGAGTTCATACTGCTTGATATTTGAGTGTCAGAGTTTTGTCAATTCTCCTGGAACAAGCGTGCACTTTCTCCGCACTTGCACAACAGGCTTTGCACAATGTAGTCTTCATATGTGCAAAATAAGGCTTCGCCATCTGTGGAGATGAAAACAAAAGCAGCACAAGGGCAGGAGAGGAGGGTCCCCATGGCTGCTGCTCCTAATTCATCAGTCATAATTGTAATGTGATGATAAGGAGCTTATAGCCCCTTGTTATCTGTCTATGGAGAGGCACAAAACAAGGGGCGGCGCACCAGCGTGCGATACGATTACGAGGCCGGTGACGTCTCTGTGTCCACTTAACACCCAGACCAGGTCAGCTGTTCTTAATTGGGTCAGGAGCACCAATTTAGGCTGCTCCACGGGGCTCGGGTGCACCCGGGGTGTAAATGTTGACCCCCGGTTTGCAAGTAAGGCTCGCATCTCGTCAAGAGGGCAAAATGGCTTATTTGTGTTTTGGAGACGTCCAGGTCATCGTATCACAGAGGACGGGTGTCCCCCTCTTATCCGCTGACAGGGATCCTAT
Source organism: Carapus acus (assembly GCA_900312935.1). Taxonomy (NCBI): domain Eukaryota; kingdom Metazoa; phylum Chordata; class Actinopteri; order Ophidiiformes; family Carapidae; genus Carapus; species Carapus acus. Next base: position 271 of record OMPJ01015599.1, on the reverse strand, counting down.
AGGATGCAGACCACATAATAGAAAGTGGTGCTCGTCGGCATTTCATGACTGACTGAACTCATTTGGACATTGCAAGAAACAAACAAAGCAAGAAACAAAGAGCTCGATAAGTTCAGGAGAGAGATTTATGGCGTTGCGTCTCAGAAACACAGAGATGGTTGTTGTTGTTGTTGCGGTAAAACATGGCCGCCTGCCTGACGAATGAGCTGATGAACGTTGGGACGTTATAACTTCATCCGCTACCGATACACATTTCCTGATCAAAACCTCC
>OMPJ01015598.1:42041-62188 GCA_900312935.1 Carapus acus | reverse complement strand
CTGTAGTAGGACAGTAGGCCGTTGCTGAGGACGAACCAGCGCCTTTGGTAGCCCTTCAGATAGTTGGTCCACTTGAAAAGCCAGCCTCGGTAGGCGTCCGCCCCGGGCAGGTGGACCCCGGGGAGGGATGGGGACGGCAAACTCCTCACCAGCTCGTTCATGGCGCGGGGGGACGCGGGCCGATGGACGGGGGATGGAGACGCGGCGCAGCAGGTCCGCTTCACTTCTTCTGTCGAGCCGCCGTTTCTCCGCAATGTTCCCGTCCGCAGCGCGCTGCTCTCTGCGCCAACGCCACTCCACTTTCCCCTTTAAGCGCGGGGCGCTATAAATACATCGGATGACACTGCGTGAAAAGAAAGGAGAAAAAAAGCCCCAGCGTAGCGTGGACCGCCACGGCGTTCAGCCTGAAATGTGTAGAGGGAGCGTTAAGACGATCTGATCCAACACGGATGCGTGTGAGTGTGTGTGCGTGTGTGTGGTGTGCGTGTGTGTATTGAGCAGCAGGGCTGAGAAGGGGAAGGAGGGGAGGAGAGGGGTCAGATTAGATATTTACATAATTCGTATCAGTTGGCAATGCTGCATTAAGGAGATGTTGTTGCAGATGTTGGGGTTGCAGCTGAATCTTCATCTGTCCCACGGTGGACATACACAGTGGAGGGGTGACTGAGTACCGAGGATGTCTCAGGGTAGGACTGGTTTAGGGAGGGATCGCCCGCTGCCAGTGGTCCAGCGCCAGAGTCTGTCTCTATTCTCCGGGGACCTGGTGGGCATCTCCTCCAAGGTCATCAGTCCCTCATTCTCCATCTCCTCCTATCCCACAAGGATTGGACAAAGTCCTTCTGAAAGCGTCCGATCTGTGCATGTCTTCCAACTGTGAGGGCGAAGCATGAATAACATTACATTGACAGTCCTTCGTTGTTGGAATTGAGGACAAATTTGACGTCTTACTTGAAAGAGATTCACTGCTGGAAAAGATACAACTGTGCCTCAAACGCATCTTTACAGACAGTCAGACAGACACACAGACACACGCACAGACACACACACACACACACACACACACACACACACACAAAACACACACGTCTACGAGCAATCAGAGAGACACTGAGTCATACCTAATTCACGTTAGCACAACAAAAAACAGAGATTGGATAAGTTGTTAGCTTTGATTTCTTGAAACCTTTATTCAACACGACGATTACTTAAATAAATACCATGAACGATAATTATTGACAAACGCCATAAGCAAGTATCATCAAAGATAAAGCAACGTAAGGCTTCGTCACCTTCTCGGCAGCGCTGCACCTTTTCTATCCATTACAGGCCAGGATACGAGTAAATGCTTCCATGAGTAAATAAGCAAACAAGTGAAACAAGTTGAGGATTATTTTCATTTGGCATCGTCACAGCTTCATCGTGAAAAGTCCCGTTTGTTTGTGTACAATCATTTCTGCAAAGTGCTTCATGACAATCCGCCTGGACAAAAGGGGGCAGGTTTGTCGTCTTTCAGGGAGAATACGATGAGGAATCGCCAGTGGAAATTAGGTCTTCGTCACCCTGGTAACAGTAGCATCCTCCTCTTCACATCATCATCATCATCACGGAGAAATCTCTATGGCACTACATCGGGATGCTTTGTATGCTTCAGTGTGTTGCTTTTTTCTGTGGTAATTATACAAAACTAATTTACACGTAACAATTCAAATTAAACTGCTCAAATCTATGCAGCTGTTGGGACGAGCTGAGTTTCACCCACAGCTCCTAAACAAAAAGGAAATCATCCACTAATTTGGAGCCCCTGTGTGAGCAGAGGTCTGCTGGGTATGAGTGTAAGGCAGTCAGCGTGGCGACTCGATACTTCAAAAACTGTCGTGGTGAAAAACGCTACTACAAGATTGATGTTCCACGGTCTCAAAGGTGTGTTGTTATAATCACAGTGTGATATCACCCGGCGGTCAGCATGCTGCGCGGTTGCTCAGTCTGCTCCCATTCAGCGCCGACAGCGTTAAAGCAAACCGTCCTGCTCAAACACCGACGGCAGGAGGGAGAAGTCGAACGGCACGAACTTGATCCCTGCTCCGTGGTAGAACTTGTTCTGGAACTCCACCCTGAAACGGAGGATTTAGAGTCTGTGAATGTTCTACTGGCAAACCTTTTGGCTTAAGGTCCGTATTCCCACAAAAAAAGAATTGCAGCGTTTACACAGTCCCACCTTGTGATAACATACTTCATTATACTACATTTCAGTTGTAGCGGACAAATTCTCCAATGACCGAATCGTCTGTACGTAGCGGGTACAAAGGTTCGAGTGCGCTAACTCGCGGACTGCCCGCCAGGGGCGATAACACACCCTGATGCAGATTTGGTGCAACTGCAGTCTCCCGCCAAGCTCGAGTGTATTACGCATACACGATGGAGGGATGTGTTACACCAGGACCACATTGTGAGGAGCTCAAACGCAGAAAAGACTCTAAATAGCACCTTATTAGTCACAAGCTGTCATGAGTCATCTACAAAAAGTGATGAGTTTTTTTGATTTAACTGACAAACAATTTTAACGGACAGTGGCTCCCCCTATTAGTCCATTATCACTAGGGGGGACCCATTTGTGGGGACAGTGTTGTTGATCATCCATTTTTGCAAGTACATCAAAGTCTGGTGTTTGTTTTGTTGTGGCAATTCATTATCAAAAACAGTTGATAATGAATTCTGTACCAATCTTTAGCAGGCCACATTAAAAAGAGCCGACGGGCCACACTCAACCCGCTCTGAGGACAAAAGGAAAAACATGTTGCTGTATGACAGAGACTCACCAGTGCAGGCGGAGGGCGTGGAGAAAGGCTGACAGGCCCTCCATGACCAGCAGGATGGACACGGTGAGTGTGGCGAAGAGGCCGAATACGGGGACCAAAAACACCACCCCTACCCTGGTGGTGACCCTCAGGCCCAGACGCATCACCATAGACCACAGCACCTCCGACAGCTCTGCACCCAACACACACTCATCATTGCTGGGAAAACTGGCACCGCAAACTCCAGAATTTCACCTTCCACCTTCAGCCTGTGTGCGGTGCTTACGTGCGTGGGCCAAACTGAGCGCCCAGAGGCGCAGGTAGGACGCCGTGTTGGAGATGCAGCCCAGGCAGTACTCGATGGTGTGGATGGCCTGGTGCAGGAGGGCGTCAGCAAAATCGAACTGAGACAAAATCGATTGGGAAAATAGGTTATCAGACACAACTTATTTTTCAGCCCAACCGGCTGTTACTCAGAAGCTTTAGCCAATGTCAGGGAGACAAATCGTCCCCCAACCACAGCGCTGATGAGGTCCTGACCTCTTTGGGAAGAGCTTCGCTGCCCGGCACCTCATCCAGCCCTTCCTCTTCGTCATCGTCATCATAGGATGGCGGCGCTGTGGAGTTGTCGTCCTCACTGACTCGCCTCACCCTCTCATAACCCTGACACCAGATGACAGCTGTGTTTTTCATCAGCGATGGCAACCACATATCAAATGCAGTGGTATCTTTAGATACGAGTTTAATTCGTTCCTTGACCAAGTTCATGAGACAATCTCCTTAAATGACTTTTCAAATTTGAAATAACTACAATAATTTTAAGCTGTTATGGCCTCTTTTTTCAAGGATAATCCGGTTTTGTCACAGTTCAACACTTGTTGTGAACATAGCCTTCCAACACCACGACTACAGCTGCTTCTCTATGCCTCACCACCGAGTGGATATTAGTTCTCTTTTTGAAGTTATCAAACCATCCACGACGAGCCTTGAATAATTCTACCAATGCTGAAGCTCCTGTTTCTTGAAGTTTCAAGTCATCATAAACAGTGTAAGCCGTCATAGATCGTGTGTACCTGTGCGTCAACTAGTGGCCGCATCAAGAAGGACAACTCATAACTTGAATTTCCGCTCGTATCCCTGACAATACTATGGACCGAGAGACGGCTCGTATCTCAAAAAATCGGTATGTTGAGTTGCTCATATGTTGAGGCACTACTGTAGTTGCTCATCTAGAGGACATGCGAGCGTCCTGGATCTGTGTGTGCTCACCCTGCGTCGGCGCAGGCCTCTGCCTCCGCGGAACAGCCAGTAGAGATACAGAGGTCTCCCCAACAGCAGCACAGGAACTGACAGCATGGCCACCAGAAGCAGGAAGATCTGGATCCCCGTCTGTGACACACACACACAGACACACACACACACACACACGCACGCACACAACACACACACACAAATTTTATTCAAACACTCACGACCGGCTAAACAAATGTTGAGCGTGTGTGTCTGACTCGTACCTGTCCTGGGTAGAGGGGAGTGATGTCACTTCTTTGCATGACAAACATGTTGATGAAGTGGATGAGGATGCTGGGAGCCCGGCTGGAGTCTCGTGCGCCGAATGCCAGCCACTTGTATAAAATCATGCAGACAAGGTAGCCGAAGAGACACAGGAGGAAGAGCAGCTCAGGGAGAAACAGCAGGTAGACGTTAAATCTCTGGCGGAAATGCCTGCGAGGAGAGGAAAAAAGTGAGGGGTGATAAAAAATGTGACTGGTTTAACAGAGTGCACAGTAAGTTTTTAGACCTGTGAGGAAATGGAGGACAGTTACGATGTGATGAAATATTTGCTTGCGGGTGATGTGATTATGTGCTGTTGCAAGTTTTTTTTTTTATCACAGTCAGCTATATAAGGGATGCCATCAATACAGGAATTCCACTCCACAACAACTCGCAACTGTGATCCATCTTGTCATCAATTCTTTCCATCTCTTAACAGAGAAAGCGTCAACATTGTGGCTATTGCTCACTAAATCTCATTTTGATACTCTAAGCCAGGGGTCACCAACACCGTGCCCGCGGACACATGGTCGCCAGCAAAGACCAGTTAAGGCATATGCGAGGCATGTTATAAAATGTGGGCATGTTGTGACATGAGGGCATGTTGTAAAATGGGCTGCATTCAGCTGCTTTCCCATTTATACCCTTTTAAATGCGCCGGAACTCAGCACTCAGCACCATTGTAATTTTGTTACACGGTGTGAATTGTTGAAAGGACAACAAATATTCCTAATTCATGAATAATTACCATTGAGCAGTCTCTTCGCACAGTATAACTAAGGCCACTACAACTATCATTATTATTCTTATGATTATCACTAAAAAGTGAGACGGGTAGTTTTGTCACTTAACCCTGTCACGATGGTGTCCCTAGACCTTAGTCAACAGATCTCACAGCCGTTACACACAGCAAACACAACAACACTGCGCTGAGACAGTATGTTGCCTAGCAAAAGCTACCCCGTGAAAAAAAACAGAACAAGTGAGGCGCACAGGGTGCCGCTCATTAAACTGTCAGTCTGAGCCGCGTGTGACATCCCCCTTCATAATGGAAGCAGCGTGATGTCTTGAAATCACAGTGTAATGATGGCCTCCCACGCTGTGTGTGGGTGTCATCATCATGTCGGGAGAAAGGTTTCCCATCACCGCAGCCTTCAAGCCAGAGACACTCACAAGTGATTGAAGACGCTGAGCACCACTCCAAAGGTCATGTGCACGACCCCGATAACAACAGACATCTTCATCTTGTACGAGTTGAGGAAGGAGAGCCGATTTACTGCCATGTTCCATATCTGTTGGAGTGACAAAGTCAGAGGGTGTGTGTGTGTGAGTGTGTGTACTGAAGGTGTGTACTCACAGGATCAATGCCCAGCGGGTACGGCCCACTGAACACACCGCTGATGTTGGGGTCAAGGGTCAGCAGTGCATTAGCTTGGAGTGTTTTGTTTCTGGAAGACATACAAGCAAAGTTATTGTTGACTCAGCGGAACTGCTTGTGTAACGGAGTGGGTGTGTCTTAACAAAAGTGTGTGTGTAGTGACCCTCACGTCCATTGCTGATTGGTGAACATGGCCTTGACGCTCCAGCCAGAGCCGAATATGTTGAAGGACTTGGAGAAGCAGTCGTTGTAGATGAGGCCGGTGTAGATGGAGAATAAGCCCATCATCAGAATGATGTACCGGCCACTGAAGAACGTGGCCCAGATCTAAACAGAGACGGCCAGATGAGCAGTGAGCCCGAAAACAAAAGAGGGGGGACAGATTTGAGAGGCACAGGGAGGAAGAACTATCCCTCTCACCTCATTGGTGGAGCGTTTCTTCGTCTGCTTTTTTTCCGTCAACACCATCCAGAGGGCGAACAGCGTCATCACCGTGCCGTGGCCCAGGTCGCCAAACATGACAGCGAAGAGGAAGGGGAAAGTGATGATGGTGTAGGGAGCTGCGAGAAATAAGCGCACAGTTAAGACTGTGTCCGATGCAGCGGGGGACGCCGTGGAGAGACGGTCATCTCTAACCTGGGCTGACCTCCCGGTAGTCGCCCACCCCGTACGCCTCCACGATGCTCTGGAAACCTGCGGTGAACTTGTTGGTCCTCAGTAGGGTGGGCGGAGTGTCCGTGCTGGGGATGCGATTGACGAACGACGGCACAGTGGCGTCACCTTTTCTCTGACAAACAACAAAGCCTGCTCATGGCTATTCTTCTGTTTTCAACTCTTGCAACGCAAAGTTCATATTCACATCACTTTGAAATCTCTAAAACAAAAAATCACAAAGATTTACTTTGACTGCCCTATGCTGTAGCGCTGCTGTGCACACTGAGTCCATTCTAGAAATAGCACAGGCTCTTTCTAATCATATATTGTGTTCATCCTATCTGTCTAGAAAAGGTGAATTTTGTCAAATCTTGATGTCATTAAAAATGGGCAGAAATACAGCACAGCATAGCACAGCGAATCATTTATAGCCCATCAATATGTCATATTTATAGCTTCCTCGCGCTAGCCTGTCATTTACCTCCCACATAATTAATGGCATGCTAATCACGGCTACCACTCCCGCAAATCATTTTCCACATTTAATGAATCGTTGTCACATGAAAGCTTTATGTGTTTGGGCATCATCGCAGCAGACGCTCAATCCCCAGGATGGCGCAGCATATTCACTCACCGAGCCCTCCTCCAGCGCCCCCCGCAGGTTTACCAGGTCGCTGACGGGACACCACACCTCAGCAATCAAACACTTGTTGGTGACGTCGAAGCTGCAGAGGTTGAGGATGTGGTAGATGGCCTTCATCTTCTTCACCTGCACCACCCAGGTGTAGGCCGACTCAGAGGCCTTCTGCAGGACCTGCCTCAGGTAGTCCTCGGTGCGGTGCAGCACCTGGACAGAGACAACGTCCACCTCCTGCTACTCCCGTGTGCACTCAGCAGCGAGAGGCGGAGGTCTTATTGCGTCGGACGTACGTTGTTCAGGTCTTGGATGCGTGTCCTCAAGCTGTCCAACACGTCCGCCCGCTCCTCATCGTTCTCTGGGTGCGGATAAAGGTGGCAGTGGTAGCTAAGGACAGACGGAGACAAAGGCGTGTGACTTGATGAAGCCAACACTCGGCATACCCGGGAGAAATCAGTGCAGCTCTGTTGTTCTCACCAGTCGCAGATCTTTTGAACTTTTTGTCCGATCTGGTCTCCCCAGAACGATATTAGAAACACCACGTTTTTGCGTATCTCACCCTGGAGGCACAAAGGTGAGACATGGCGTGTTAAGAAAGCTGGAGCGGAATAGAACATTTCTAATTTCATCGCCTTCAGTTTTTCCTACTGGATGAATTAAATTGAGCAAAACAGGGAAGGAATGAAGATCGTTTGATTAACAAGCTAACATTGATGCTCTGTTTTATAAAACAGGAACTTGGGACACATCTCGTCCGGCTCACCGTGTCCATGTCGGTGAGGCTCTCGTCCACCTCGGTGTAGCTGAGGATGGTGTAACCTTTGCACACCCTCCACAGCATTCGCTCAAAGGCCTCCACCTTCACCCGCTGGATCAACCCGGAAACAAACCTGCAACCAGAGAGGTCAGGGGGGTGGAAGGCAGAGGTGGGATGAGGTTGAGGTCTCGATAGCGCGCCAACGCTTTTTCTCACCCCAGTTTAGCTCCCAGCCGCTGCATTCCGGTGCACCCGGACACCGAGTCGGTCTCCATGGTGGGGAACTCTTCATACTGGGGGCCCAGGGCCTCATGCTGGTTGGAAAGAGGAAGACGTTTCACTCATTGCAACGTGGTTTAGTGATGCAAAATTCAAATTTCGGAGCGGGATTATTAGTCTGCATGGCTGCTCCTCCCAGCATCCCTTTTAGAACAGCGGTAAGGATGAGTCATGCCGGTGCTACACGTGAAGTTGCACATCGATCGACTCTACAGCAAGTCAGCAGGACCACGCTATGCATGACAGGGAGATGTGAGGCGTGAGCGGTTGTTGGTGAAGGCACACCACTCACTTTGGAGCGACTGTGGATGAAGGTCCGCGTGATCTTCAACATGTGCGTGTACTCGGTGAGCTCCAGGAGGTTCCTCTGCAGCTTCTCCTTGTTGCGGGCCACCTCGCTGAGCTCCATTTCCAGCCGCTGGAGCTGCTCCTGAACACACACACAAAGCCAAGAGGAAGTGGGTCCACAGCCTCATACTCATCTAAATGTATCTGATGTAGGTCTGCGTTGTGTGTTTTCATTCATGCAAGATGCGGATCATACATAATAAATGTTTGAAAAAAAAAAAAAAAAAAGGTGACACTTACCATTATCTCCAGAACTTGTTTGGGAGGGGGAGCCAGTGGACTTTCGTCCTCCTCTGGCACGGCTATTTTGGCTTTCTGTATCTCCCTCAGCAGGAAGCCTGCAAGCAGAAAAAACATATTGCAAAGGCATAGCCACACACACATACAAAAACACGCAATTCATGTAAGTTGCTCCCTCACCCAGAATTCTCTCCATCTCCTCGCATCTCTTGATTTCGCTGACAAACCTCCGCTGGAAGGAGCTCACGCTGGGATTAAGCTACAACCAGAGAGGCAACATGGTCAGATGGCAGCAAAGCAAAGTATCAATGAGCGTGTGTGTGCGTGTGTGTGCATATGGCGACATTTCTAACTACAGTCTTATTTGTCAGAGTTTGACTGCCACTCAGCATTGCAATAGTGCAATTTTGGTTTGAATTAGTTTATCATTTAATGTTTTTATTACTTAAATCCTTTGTCCATCCACTGTTCTACCCCTTGCTGCTACAGATAAATTTCCCCATATTCAGAACCAATACAGAATATTATCTCATCTTATCTCACATAAATACTGTCTCGACGAATTGGATTTTGGGAAACATAACAGAGACAGAATCAAGCAGCGTGTTATCTTGCTGTGTGTCGAGGAATTAATGGGAGTGCACGTCTCAACAATAGGGATTAAAAATTCCTGGCAGTGAAAAGTCCGCACACAAAGGCTTCATCATCATCATTGCAGATGCTGACAGCAAATGAACATCAACTTCTGACATCAGTGAACTCTGCCACGCTCCTGCTCCTCCATCACTGTAGCAATCAGGAATATTTCATCGATACTGGACCACACTTTGTTAAAGTCACTCATCCTCAAGAAATGGATGCCAAAGAAAACATTCATAGATAAATGGATATATAAGGACACTCTCAAAACGAAATACACCAAGGATCGATAAAATATAGAAGAACAACCACACACGCACACACCATAAATACATAATAGGACAACAAGGATCGATATTATAACATAGAAACGTTACGCCTATCACACATAACAGGTGTCAGAACTGGATGGATGGATGGATGGATAGATAGATGTCATTGTTTACAACCAGACAATTGCAAAGGGGGAGGAGATGAAGAGATGAAGAGTGGGTGGAAAAGAGACAAACGTAGGCAGACACAGTGAACACCTGAGCTGCAATGACAACTGAGTAATTCATATTCATAAAAGACTATTTGAAGGGGGGCAACAGAGACAGAGGTGAAAGGTTCCACCATTTATCATTCCAAAACCACCACAACAAGACTGTTAAGAGTGTGGCACTGAACACTAATTTGATGTTATCGTTCAAAAACATAATAAATGCCAACATAGGATACAGAGTGGTGACTGAGACATTCAGGTGGAGATGCATTCATGTGCCGTTTGGCATGGGAGCTGTCACTGTCCCTGACACACACACACACACACACGATCAGAGATGTGCAGGCTGTTTAAGCGCTGCGAGCTAAAAGCCGCCATGACTTTGTACATGCATAGCATCATGTCTGTACTCACGTCTCGGAACTCCACCAGTCCCAGTTCTCCCAGCTCACTGATGCAGTCGTATTCGGATCCGGACTGCAAGAACAATTGCGCCAAGCACATCTCCTCGCTCCGAAACACCATCTTTTACACCGTGACAGCGACCCACCCCCCCCGGGCTCGATAATCCAGTTGACGTCAACACTCCACCCGAACCTGGGACCCGAATCCGAACTGGGTTACAGATCGAGGCAAAGCCGCATCACAGAAGCCACGGAGGTCCTGATGCGCTATAAGCGCCTGAACCAATTAACTCACCCCTGAGGATTAATCACCGTGCGTGGAAGATGACAATTTAAACGTTCGGCATTCCGTTTGCAGCGCCGCGCCGGTCCGCTCGCGATGCCCGGTGTCTACAGCGCATATGACGGGAAAACAAAGGCAGTAGCTCCGGCGTGTAGCCACGGCGCACGGCGATCCGAGAGAAAGGCGTCATCCCGCCCGGCAGCGTACCTGAACACCTGGCATCGCGGCGCAAAACACGGCCGATGCTACTAAGGGCCTAACAGCTAAAAAAGACACCGCAGCTATTCAATAATTCAGACAAACAGACAAACCGAGCAGCTGTTGCCGTTTCGTAGACACAATCAAGCTGCGGCCTCGATTCGCACCGCGTCGCCCGGCAATTGACACAGATTGCGTCTTCGGGTTGCCAGAACCGCTGAAAACAAGGAAAGCAGCGGGAATCTTCGTCTGGCTGTAGCTGCCAAGTACAGCCGAGGAGCGGTCGCAATTGTGCTGAGTGTTGCATCCACGTCAACGCTTGATTATTCATAATGGGCACATTTGGATGCAATTCATCTCGGTCGACCATCCAAAAAGCCACATCCACGGGGCAGCTGGAGCTCAGTCAGCAGGGACCTGGTTTAGAAATCGGAGAGTTCGCCTGCTCATGTCCCAGCGGACCAAGGGTATGAGATGGAGCTTCTGTCGAGGTGATCTTAAGCAATGCATCTCACCCTAACGCGCCAAATGCGTGCGACACATCGTCCTGCAATTTCTCCCCCGACCTAAATGAACAGAATGTGATTCGCAATTCATCTTACGAACGTTCATAAAGAGTGTCTTTCGTCTTCTTGCACGATTTCTTGAAAACAGAAGAGGGGATGAATGAGAACATAGTTGTGTGGTGATATTACCAGTAAATCATCTCCAAAATAATCAGAAATTATTTTAGTAATTCAATATCCAATCATCTAAGATCGGTCCATTAGTCGGACATGCTTGATTCGAGATTCCCCATGTCATCGTGCTTCTACACTCAGGTGTGAGTCGGTATATCCTAAATGGTTGGAAAAAAACAACAAAGAACAAATCCAAAACAGTTTGATATATCCCTGACATTGCATACAAGAGCAGTGCCTGTCGTTTGTCGGTTGTTATTGTTCAAATTGAGATGTAATCTATTGGGAAGACGACACCAAATTAAAAAGAAAAAAAATAAATATTCCTGATGTTTTGCAATACAGTTCAACTGTCTTTACCGCGAGTGACTGGCTAGTTGGCCATAGCCACGTTCGTAAAGAATAATGAAAACGGGCTTGGCTCCAAACCTGGCAACCAGCGCGTCCTCTTTATTCCAGTTCCTCCCTGAGAGCGGCTCGACCATCTGTCTTTGCGCCAAAGCATCACTTTAGCACAGACCTCAGACCACTCACCATACTGCATGGGTTTCCTTTCTGTTTATTGCTGCTGTCAATTTCTGATATGAAAAACACAAAGAGCATGTAATTCATTCAAAAGGATTATCAACAACAAAAGAAGTTGGCAGTTCTTCATTTTGTTTCGCTGCTGACGATTTCTTCTCTCTCAATAACATTTATAGCACCACGGATGACTTCTGTTATTGATACTTCATATTCATTTGCAAGTCGCACCACACGCATCATGTGAAATCAGATCCTATCAGAGATTTTGATTGAGTAATTTTAAAGGCATTAATGGAATAAGTAGTTCAATTGCGAACTACAAATATGCACCAGTACATGTACCATGTTTGTGGTAGCTAAATTTTGTAATATGTTCAAAATTATGTCAAGTTGATAAATTACAATATTCCACTGATAAATAAATATATTACAAAAATAATAATTAAAACACTGGCAGTTGCTGTAAAAAAATGTGTTATTCCATCTCCTACAGCGTCAAGATTTTCGATTTTGGTACAGTTTGTGGGGGCTGCGTGTTGTGTCCACGCCCCCATGTTGAGGTATGGCGTCTATGTCCTGAGGCTGTGAGCGAGCCTGTTAAGTTCCTGCGAGAGCGCTGTGACCGTGTCTAAGATCTTCTGCCTGTCCTTCTCCTCAAGGCGAGTGCCACACCTCTGAGCAAACTTGTCAGGATGCCACAGCGCTTGCTGCTTCCTCAGAATTTTCCGGAACGCAGGGACGTCCTTGCGGTCGACGCCATGAAGCATCACCTCAAGCATCTCTGGCACGCTGCCGCGCGGGGCCGGCCATGGTATGTCGCCGTAGCTCAGCTTGGTTGTGTCTGCTGAGCAGCTGGGCTGGAACGTAGCCGCACACTTCTCTTCATACCTGCGTTTCTTGACCTGCCTCGTCTCTTCATCTTTCCGGGCAGCACGTTTCAGGTACTCTTCATGTTCCCTCTGTAGCCGCTCATGCAGCTCCTTGTTTGCTTGTTCTTCTCGCTCTCTTTCCTCCTTTGTTTTCCTCTTTTTCCAGCCACACGCAGCTGCTGCCGCTTGTGCCTGTTGTTGAGCCTCTGCATGCTTTTTGTGGTAATATTCCCTCCGGATTTTGTCAGCCCAGTCCCCATAGTCTATATCATCATCGTCCAGGGGAACAGAGTCATCAGCTGCAAAACAAAGAGAACCATAAGTCTAACCCAAACACGCTTGTTGGTATAAAAACCAGCATGAGATTTACCATCGTAAACTCCAAATGTTTCAAAGAACTCATCTTCACACTCCCCGAATAGCTTCTCCATCCACTCTTTCTCTGGGTCTGATTCAGCTGGGCGGCTCGTGCTTGCTGATGGCTGTAGGAGAAGAGTAATATTCACATTGAATATCAAATAGATGCCATTCCCTCAGGAATAATTCAGAAAATTATCAGCAGAATTTTCCACACCCAAAATACATCACATTTGTGACACTGTACTTTATTATGTGTTGTTTTGCCTTGTGTTGTCCACTTTGTCATTGCGATAATTCTAGAGACACATACAGTAAATGCAACGTCACATCATCGACTTGTAAAATATCATGCATATCTGACATTCTTTCTTTGACGACTACATGAGTTGCCTACGGGGGAGAGACATGGTGTCAATATCGAACAGTATCTCACATCCGACAGTCTTGCTGGATGATTCTTAGGTGTCCTTAAATTACCAACTTCTACAATCTGTACTGTCAGTTTTTTGTCTATTTGTTCCAAATAGCACTTGGAAGACAATGTACTGGACACTACGATTGGTGAGAGAACCCCACATACAGACTCTCAGTTAGAAATTTCCTGGAGGATCTATAAACTTCATAATATTCTTATGTATTTCAGTGAATGTGGTTTATCCATATGAGGCTTTGAACAATAAATGCAGCGTCTCGTATGTCGGTTACCATGACAGCAATGACACAAATATTGTCCGTACCGTGGTGAATTTGCTCCATTGCAGCAGGTCTTGCGGCGTGACTCCAGCGCTGTTTGGTGCGTTCATGGCCTCCGGACAATGTTTCTTCATGGGCACCACCAGGTCATCATACGCTGAAAGATAGGTCAGTAAAAGTTGAGAAAACTTGGATATGCGGGTTGGACCTCGCTCGGCACCACATGAAACATCGGTTCTCACCAATTTTGCCGTATTTCAGCGCCCTGTTGGCGGCAACGTGTAGCGGCGTGTCGCCTTTACGGTCCCTTCGCAGGCCGTCGCCTCCGTGGCGGAGCAGCAGTCGCAGCGCCGCGTCGTCCCCAAGGCAGCAGGCCAGGTGCAGCGGGCTTCTCTGCCTCCGGCCCTGGGAGAAGTTCACGTCGAGGTCCCGGTGTTTCCGCAGGTACGACTTCAGTTTCAGTAAGCTACCCTCCTCTATATACTTCCAAATCCGCTTCTGCCTGGGGGATATCATGACCACGGCTGAGTATGATATCAAATATAGCTATGTCACGGGAAAACAACGATACATCGACATCGGCCCCAAGAAATCCGGTGTTCGGTCCTACCAGTTTTTCAATCCGTAGCAAGCACAGACCCAGAAATAACAGTTCCGGGTTAAGTAAGGTTCCGCTAGTGCCAATAGGTGGTAGTATAGAGCCGTCTTGTATTGTAACCCCGAACGAGTTGACATTTGAGGCAGCCGCTCGTTCCTTGGCATCAAATGACTCAAACGACTACCAACCACACGCACGATTACTTTACCAACGACCTCGCTGAAGTTACATTCCGGGGGCGATGTGCCAAAAGTCATGAAGCCGGTCAAATGAGGAGTGAAATGACACCCATGAATGTAATTCAGACCCGTGTGCGGCTGATTGAACTCCAAAATTCATGTGAACAACTTGAATCCTCACAAAGTATTATACTGTGCATGAATCCATAGAAAAACTAGGAACAAGGTTTTGACAGTATTCTCACACGTTCACCATTCTGACATCATTGCCTCTCTCTGGAAACACACAGCTGTGTTACTATCAATTTGTCTTTATACTGCCTCCCCTGTGTAGCCTAATTGGTAAGTATTCATAAGGCCTTCCTGTTCTTTAGGGGGTGGGGGGGTCTCTGCCTGAAGCTCCCTTTCAAAATGCCACCTGTGAGGAAGACGTTGCGTGAGGCGAGCATCTGTGTTTTTTGTGCACTTCTTTTACGGACAATGTTCTATCTCTGTCAAGTGTTTTTTTTCGCTGCACAAAGCCATCAATCTTAAGCTTTATTCCTTTGAAATGCCATAATACATCATGTTATAATGTTGAGTACGGATATGAAATTTGAGATTTTAATTTTATTGTTTGGATCCAACAGTTTTCTACAGTCTGTCCTTTCCTCTCATTTGATACTGTGTTCTTGGACATGCTGAACTGTCAATCTTCCTGGAAATGACTCTCATGATATTGTGGGAGTATTTCAATACCAAGAAGATGTTTTTATCTGTTATGTCTATCTGATTTATTCCTTGCATGACGCTTGGCTCCGATTAGCAGTGCAGCCATATTTACCTGTGAAGCTTCAATGAGTGCAGCTGAGCCTCTGAGCTGGCTCGGCCCCGGTGAGGATGACAGGGCGTCTATTTAGGATTGTGTCGGGCCCTGTTGCACAAAGAAGGGGATAGAGGAGGGTGATGAAGGGGCACACTGTGCCCCGTAGAGAGGATGAGCCCCACGGAGACACACATCAGCAAGATCCGGAGTCGGGCAGAGAAGAAGTGGGCACTTCCACTCCTTCTGCTGTCGGAAACGACGTGTCAGCACTAATGATCTGCTGCTTGTGTGAATGCCTTTGAAATGTTCGCCACCTTTGGAGAGACACGAAGAGAGCGAGGAGAGAATGTGCACACACAGGTGGAACGCATAACCTCAGGTGCAGACTGCAAGTTTACTTTCCTCTTTTTGTTAAATGCAGTATAACCTTCCTCATCTTGTGGTCGTCATGACACATAAAGAACTTATCACCAATTTCTGTCTCCCTCTCTGTCCCCTTTGTTTTGTCTCTATCCAGGGTTTGCAGATATCAAATCTCTCAATCATGTCAACAAATTAACAAACACATTGGCCTTTCACCAATCCACCATGCTGCCCTCTCATCTCTGACGTCTTCAGGTGGAGGATGCGTGCACTGGAGATTTGCAGGGGTGCTGTGGTGGGCTCAAAGAGGCAAGATGGCTCTGAAAGACAGGATATCCCCAGACAGGAACCTCTACCTTGCCCACCCACCTCTCGGCTTTCCTGCTTGGCCTGTTGCTAGCTCCTATCCTGTCGGCGAGGCCCATTGCCGCGCAGAAGACAGCAACAAGATGCGGCGGCAGGAAGCCTAGGGTCCTCCAAGTCGCTTTAGGGGTCAGCCCCTCATCCTACCCAGGGCAGGGCCATTGCAGGCCCGGGGTCCGGTCTGCTGGCTGCCCTGTCCTGCCTCCATTGTTTGGGATAGACAAGAAACGTGCGCACACTTCCTCTGTCTATTTGTGCCTGACCTGGTTTATTGGCCTCTGATTTATAGTTGCAGGATGCCGACTTCTCACACACTTGCGGCACCACTATTTAGAATCAGTGGTGTGTCAGTGACATGGCCCTCAGGGTGGAAAACATACCTATTGTAACTGAGCTCCATTTGCATACCCTGATCATTGACATGCATTCGAACATGGCCGTGAGCTCATGCCCATTTTTCAGGTTTGACCTGTTTGACCTGTGTTGTGGTGTGTTTACTGAATATTGTGAGGTCACAGATAATGAACAGGCGTCATGTTCTGGCGCTTTAATTTGGCTCCTGTCTGTGTTTTGGGTAGAGCTCTGACTATTTAACACACACAACAAAGTATTCAACCTGTGTAACCGTATTTATCTTGCCATTTGTTTTCATTATCTTCACAAGTGAAGTGTGTTTACAAGCTGGCTCGCTGTGTGAAGTTTCGTCAGATTCACATAAACGCTGGAAATCGCCTGCAGCAAAGTGGTTTCCAGGACTGACACACACTTCAGGATCTCTCTGTGTTATTACCAAGGAATGGAAGCCTGGGAGCAAGCAAATTTGAAATGATCGTTTCTAACACAAAAGCAAGCTGAAGTGATCAAGGAAGTCAGGCACATTCTCGGCGTTTGCGGCTTTGGTATACCGTAAAATCGTTTTAAAGCGATTGTGTTTCACTCATAAACTTCCAAATCCTGTGAAAAGAATCCATCCTGCTTACGTTACAAAGTGTTCTTTAGTCCTGACAGGTGGTGGGATAATGTGACACGTCTTCTATTGTGACCAAAAAGTGCTGTAGCATGGATTTTTAAATCGGCTGTATGCCGTTTCGCCTATAAAACACTTCAATTTCATGCGTTTCAGTCCTGACATTACCGCCCGTCTCCTGTACCATCAGCCCTGTTTGGGTTTGTATGGTCGGGGTCGGCCCATGGCTGCACCAAAGCTTCCACCCGTCGCTTCAAAGAACGATACATCAATTTCTCAGCCAAAAGGCCGCAGGCAGGGGGCCTCACTTTGCTCTGATAATCCGCTATTTGACGAGATTATGGTAGCGACGCAGTGATGAAGGAAGTGCAGAGACGGAGAATGTGCCTGCAGCTGTTAGATTCCTCAAACGTCCCTGACAAGGAGTTTGTGGAATCGTCACCTGTCCCAGAATTTTGGACCTTACCCTGTCAAGGGAGGCAAAACAGCAGTTTGACCACACAAACCGGGCGGTAGTTTTGCTGCTCTAACAAAGGAAGATGAGTGGTAGAGCGGAGGAGTCTGACTCAGGATTAGATGTCCTAATCCTTTTGTCTCCCTGCATAGCCCCGCCAAACAAGCTGATTACAGCCAAATGAGCTCATCAATTAATTCAGGTTTAAGGTACAACAACCTGCTGCCGTGTATAAATCAGCGCTTCTCAGATGTCTCCTGACGCAGTAGAGACTGGTGTCCAGGTTGCTGCTTTGGGTGAAGGAATGGTAAAATTGGGTTAAAAATGGAATGAAACACATGAGGGGTGAATTGGAGTCCGGAGTGCATTTCCTGCAGACACACCATTTGAAATTGGTCCCCCACGTCCAAAAACACAATGGGAAGGAGACCGCCTGCCCTCAGCAGTGCACTAACAGGAAGAAGCATAACTCGCCAAACAGAGAAAACGCATTCCAGCGAGGCGTGACAAGCCATCACAAGTGAGAGCAAGGACCAGGGGGGACGTTTGTTTTTCACAGCACCTTTTTTATTACAAATCATAAACACAGTCTAAATAATGAGTATTCACAATATGCTCAGACATTTTTGTCAGAAACAAATTCATGGTTGGAAAACTCATTCCTTAACACAGGTACGCTCACTCACGCACACACACACGCACTCACAAACACACACATACGTTCTGTCAAAACAGTCACCTTTTAATTGGACCCCACCAGCCTGAAAACATTTGTCAGCTGCCATCTGTCTGTCTGTCTGGGACTCTAACTCCCCCACCCCATCGCCTCCACTCTGCTCCCGTCTCTCCTTACAACGCTCTTATCAGACACCAACACCTCTCGCTGACTGGCACCCCTTTCTTACACACTCACACACACACACACACACAGTCGTAACAGCGGCTGTGGTGCAAACACAACTGATTGAGCCGAGACGGGGTGGTGTGGTGGAGCGTGTGGCTCGGTGAAATTCGCACCTCAAGTGTTTGCAAATGACAACAAGAGTGGAAGGAGCAAATGCACTAGTAACACACCCGTAACCATGGCGAGATCAGAGCGTCTCAGGAGTTCAAAGCTCAGTACTTTGCAAGTCCACGGGAAGAGACACACCAGGTCCTTTTCAAATACATTCCATGCTCTCTGCAGCTGTCTGGGTTCAAGTGTGCTTGCAGCTTGGTCCCCTTTGTGGAGAGAAGTTCAGTTTTGGCCCAAGGCGTCTTCGCAGTGTGGAGCTTGCTTGTGTGTGTGTGTGTGCCTGCCGAGTCCATCAGAAGCTGAAGCAATGGCCTCGTTCGTGAACACAGTCAGAGAACGAGCAGCGTTGAATTACCTGACTTGACCTGATGGGTTGAGGACAGGCCAGGGTCGCATGTCGTCGCCTGCCCAAAGTGCCTCTCGGCCCCTGAGCGATCGTCACACTTTGGTGGCCAGAGAATGGGCCTCTGTCTTCTGGGAGGACAAGGAGCTGGCAGGACTGGCGTGCAAGGACTTCTTCAGGTTGAGGAGGCAGAGACATTGGGAACGGAACCGCAGGTCGAAGAAAGCGTACAGGAAGGGGTTGAGGCAGCTGTTAACGTAGGCCAGACAGGTGGCATAGGGGTGAGCCAGGAGGAGGAAACGCAGGAAGGAGCAGGTTGCGGGTGCCAGGTCAAGGTAGGAGAGGGCATCAGCGCTCTTCAGCACATGGAACGGCATCCAGCAGACGGCAAACACCACCACCAGGGTGGTGATGATCTTCAGCAGCCTTCTCTTACGTTGGTCCTCCTTGCGCAGGGTGTTGAAGTGACGGTTGATGGTGCAGCCGATGAAGCCGTAGCAGACCATCATGGCCAGGAAAGGCAGGAGGAACCCCAGGGCCGAGGAGGAGATGCTCAGGCCAGCAATCCACAGGTTCTCCTGCATCTTATCTGTCACCACCAGGCTGAAGTCCATGGCGCAGGAGGTGCGGTTGCTGAGCAGATCGTGTTTGGTGGTGCGGAAGACGAGAGTCGGGGCCGCAAGGACGCTGGACAGCAGCCAGATGGCGGTGAGGGACAGCTCCATGTGGCCACGGGTGCGAATCTGGTTGCTGGACAGCGAGTGGACAATGGCCAGGTAGCGGTCGAAGCTCATGCAGGTGAGACAGAAGACGCTGGCGTACATGTTGAGCAGGATCACGTAGCTGCTGATCTTGCAGAGTGCCACTCCGAACGGCCAGTGGTAGCCCATGGCGGTGTAGACGGCCCACAGAGGTAGAGTGACCACGAAGGTCAGGTCGGCCAGGGCCAGGTTGCCAATGTAGATGTCGGCGGCACGCCGCTTGCCCTGCGCCCTCCACACCGTGAAGATCACCACACCGTTCCCAGACAGGCCCAGGATGAAGATCAGCATGTAGAGGACGGGGATGACGGAGTACGAGGGCCTCCACTCGGAATAGTCGCACATAGTGGAGTTCTCGCTGTCATCGTAGTCGTAGTACTCGTACGGGTTCTCGGTCGGCAGCTCCATCTCCATCTATCTTGTTCTGATCCCTGTGACTGGAGCTAATAGGTCCGTGGCAGTTGAAAGGAGCCTAACGTGTGTTGCTGTGTGAGGAGCTTTTTATACCCCTCTGCAACCCTG
>OMPJ01015598.1:0-36474 GCA_900312935.1 Carapus acus | reverse complement strand
TGACGCCCATGTGCTTCTGTCATTAGTCTCCATCATAACATCATGAGGTCACTTCCCGTTCAAACGTAGCAATGCATACATCTCTGACTCACACACGCACACACACCGCACACACGCACAGTGAAAGCTATACAATATGACCACACATGCTTGAGTGCAATTAGAATCGCAGTCAGATTCACATAGAAAAATCCGAAGTAGGAACAACACAAATGGGGAGTGGGAGTAAGGACAGCACAGCTCCAAAACATTGCTTGGTAATCAAAGCAGGAACAGTAAGGAACATCAACACAGGATTAAGTTGGGACGAATAAGAACACAAACAGAAGGGACTGACATAGGTTGCGTGCCTGTGTGCATACATGCACTGAGTTTTATCACTGAATAAATATCAGAAATCCCAAATGTGTCGATTTTGGCCGCCTGCGGACTCCCATTCCTCAGGCCCTGGTCTTTCTGCTCCCCTCTTATCACCTCTGTGTCGTTGGCCGGTATCACACGGCCCCAGTGAGCTCCGGCCGGGCGTTTATCAGCGCTCCAGCAGGGGAGGCGCACATGTATGCATGCGCCGCCACACGGGCTCAACATCCACACCAGCACGTCCACTGCCAGTCCACCCCCACGTCTTCATGCGCATCCTCTAAATGAGTCCCTCACCTCCTCCACCGCCCCTCCCGTGTTTCCTTGCCGGGGAAAGAGGGGAGTCGATGGACAGGAAGAGAGGAGACAGTGGGGGCCATGACACAACAATGGCAGGAACTGACTTCAGATCAACACGCAGGGGGGGCAAAACACAGCGACTCACCAACAAACTTCCCTGCCGCCGAGATAAACAAGAAGTTACACTCACTAGCAGATAAAAGATCAGCAGGCCAAAAATTAGAGCCAAATCAGTCCGGAAAACAAACGGCAGGAAATGCATCACTATTGCCAAAATAAGACTAACAACAATTTGCCACCAATTACCAACAACCTTGTTTTTCTTCTTGCTCAGTGGCTCTGGGAGAAATGTTGTTGTAATACTTTAAATATGTTAAGAAGGTTCTGTCTGTGATCAGGGGAAACAGATCACGTGAGGTACATACAAACATTGTATCTCGATCTACCATATTCCAAAAGAATGAACTTTCCAGACTTGTCTGCTGGCAATGCCATAAAAAAGCCAAATCTATGGTACATCTACCACAGAAATCCATGATTATAACCACAAAAACATCAAAGTCTACAGAATAAAAGTGCGTTACAAGGGGGGAAGTTTAAAAGTCCTGCAGGGTGTCAACAGAGATAGAGTGGCTGACCTGGACGGCAGGAGGTCAAAGGTCACACTCAACAGAAAAAGCTTTGTGACCTGCAACCTGGAGTTCAAATGAATGTAAATACTGAAGATGATGAAGGTGTTTACTGATTCATCACTCATCAAAGATAGACAGACAGATCTTTGGACAGAGATACTAAATCAATTTTCTTCCATCTGGACCGTCGAGGGCGAGGAGACTACAGTAATTTATTTTGCTCTTTGCGATGTCGAGGCCTGCTTCTGCTGCTGCCGAGCAGGTGTGTTCCTTTGCTCCCTCACCAGCTAGTGAGTGAGAAACGCTGACAGGACTGCAAGTGTCACAGGCAGAAAGTCCTGCTACTGTTATCTTAGGGGAGGACGTGCTTCCTGTCCACTGTCCAGTCCACGAGCATCTGTTTGACCCTGCACCGTCCACAGCCGGACAACTTCCTGTCCCTCTGCAGCTCCACCGCCAGCAGATGTTTGTCACGTCTCTCTCACATAAAAACACGGGGAGGGAGCTGCTGAAACACCATGCTGCTCCAGTATGTCACCATCAAAATTACACACAGACACACGCTCACAGACACTCACACACATACAATTGCAACAACATCACACATGCTCATTCAGATGTACAACACTGGAATCGCCGCCAAACCAGACCCAATAACACTGGGGCACTGTCATTTTGCCCTGGACATCTCTGTCCTCTAATTGCGTGAAGGACAGAGGGAAGGTTCTAAGGCTGTGTTGCGGACTGGGTCGTCGTGTGTGTGAGGGGAGTCAGGCTGAGGACTGGGGGGGGGGTTAAAGGATAAAAGGCCCCCACAACCCGTCACCCAAAAGCTTTACAGGGGCTTTACAGCTCACCAAGACAGACAATAATCTCTCAGACGCTTCACACAGATGGCCTGATGACACACATGCACACACACACACACAATCAGATTTACAAACAAATGAACCCTACAGAGTATCTTATTCACCATTTCATTGGCAGCAGTTGAGGTTAATGTTTGAAAATGACTTCATGGTGCAAATGACCGGACAAATAAAACCATTTGATTATTTTTGTCATTTTAGATCATTTCTTTCCACCCTGACAGGTGAGGCACAGCCTCTCCTCCATCCTCTGACTGCGTGTCACTGCTGTATATGCACCCCCACACACGGCTATGTGTGCTGCGAATTAAACACGGTAATAGTTCAAAATTTCTTTTCTTGAGGCCGACATGGAGCCTCAGCTGGGCTGCAGTGCGACTGCAGTATGTGTCTGCGTGTGTGTGTGTGTGTATGCTTTTGTTTATGTTTTGGTGAAGCCATAACCCATTAGGGTCGCATCTCCTCCTCCTCTCTGGTGGATTACCACCATCTCACTTTACAATCTGCACCGACAGACAAATCGCAGGCTGGTTGCAACAGGAAGCACTGCTCAGCATCACACACACGATCTAAGGCTCGACCAGACTTGACAAATGTTCTTTTCAACAAAGTACCAGGTGTCAGTAAAATTCTACCTGTAGTAACAACTGCAAAATTGCTAAGACATGTATGTGCGTTCTAATGTATCATTTGTATAAAGTCCAATTGATAAATACTGTCTCACATTGTACAAGCGTACTTGCTGGTTGATGGTTGTGTATTTCTGTGTGTGCTTAATGAAAGAAATTAGGGATGTAGTTACACCCATTCAAGAATGAAAAGGGACTGATTATAGACCAGTAAAGATGAGCCATCGCCCCACACGTCTGTTCACCTCTTCCAAAGCTAATTCCTGCCTCATCACCATCCAGGGCTTTGTGACGGGACAGTGTGCGTTTCAGCGTTAACACAATGGTAGGAACACACTGGGGAAAGTGGGCTAACAATAGAAACAATAACATCCACGGGTTTCAGTAAATACAAAGTCTGAGTTTTACAACAAGCCCAATTAGGATGTAGGGAGGGTTCTTGGCCATCATGTCACTGGACTGTGGCCCAATGCTTGTAGCGGAGGAGAAGGAGGAGGAAGAGAGGCAGCATGAGTGTAGAGGAGTCCATTCAGTGAGAGCAGAGGCTGATGGCTGGGTGAGGCGAGTTGGCCGCCACTGTGAGAATTTGGATCATTTGAGATGCAAATGTCTGAAAGAGCTGAAAGAGACAGAGAAACAGGTGCTCGAGGAAGTGTGCAGCAGCGAGGGATTGTGTGTGTGAGTGAGTGATAACACAGGGCGTATTGAGGGTTCGTTTGGTCAAGCATCATCTGTGTGTGGGCGTTTTTTTTTTTGCGTCCAGTCGTTATTTCATTTGTGTAAACAAACAGAAAAACCAATGCTGATAGATCAAGTGAGTAGACGACAGCAGATATAAAATTAAGGTACTGCAATTGTATCAAAATTTATTGATTTTTATGTAATGCGGTATAAAAGCAGCTTTTCAACAAGAGGAACAAATGGGGAAAGACACATATGAAACTATGCACTTGCTCAGTCTGGGCTAGACATAGCTGTTTGTATTTCCAAAATCTGAGACGATAGATAAATGGGAACTTGAGTAAATGGCAAATCCTCCCTAAACACACAATCCCACAAATACTGTTTGATCATTGTTTCTGCACTGCAAACTGTTGCAACGTCATACTTTAAGGAATGGAACTCAATGCGTATGCATTTCCATCTCTGATCGTCAGATGTAACACGGCGATTACACCCATAGGAGAAGCCTGAGCCGACAACCTCAAACTTTTCCAGCGTATACATGTTCTGGAGAGAAAGACGGTAAATCTCACAGCCCTCTTATGATACGCATGTCAGATTCCAGATCCAGATGTTTTCACTTGAATACAAAGTCAAAAAGTGCGACGAAAAAATATGAATGTTCGCCTTTCAGAGGAAATTGTGGACAGAAATGACCCACAGCTCTTCATCCGATGCAGAATATTGGACATCTGAAAACTGATTTACTGTTCATCGTGTGGGGGGTAAGAAAACCTGTTTCCTACAGTGGGACCCTAACCCTAACCCTTTGAGAAGGTTTTTCTTAATTCAGGACATCTCACTGCCTGCCAGTAAACATTTGATTGTACTTTGATACAAAGGCTGTCCCTTTAATGAGATACAAAAGATTTCATTTTTGACACTAGACGATGTAATTTCACAAAAAGACTAAGTTCACCATCAAAGATTATCATTATAGAAATGTTTCTATACGTACACACTTCATCGTTTTTTTCATTTTGTGTCCTTTCTTTCACATTTAGTCTGTAAAGCTTTCTTGAGGTTTTCTCAATCATCTGTGCATATCCGAGACAACAACCTCTTTCTGAGTAGCTGATTCTTTCAACAATTCACAAATCTTTAATGTGCCTGCCAGCACACAGCTTCATCTTGTGTTCTTCAAAATGGCATTTCACCATATTTCATTCAGAACAGAAATATACATGAAAATATGCCTAAATAGTAACAACCAAAGGAATAATAAAGCATAAATATATGCATTTGAAGACTCTTTGGTTCAGTGGCACAAACTTCCCTGTAGGTTTCCCCTTCACTTGAGAGTTGGTTCTGCTGCATAGAGGTAATTTAAGGGCGCCATCTAGTGTTCAACAGTATGGCAGCAGTACATCAGTGCAAGGTGACTGAACGATCCAGGCGTTGATAAGAAGGGTTAAAAAAATCTGAAAAAGATGAAGACATTCAGTGCCCCACTGAGAGGAGTGTATGGCTGCAACGTTCAGCTGTGTCGACTTCAGAGCGCTGTACAGCTCTCCTCCAAAATCTTAAGCTTCATGCACACACACAACCTAAACACATCTCCCTGTGCCTTGCTTGCCACAACGACCCATTTCTGGGCGAAGACGCTCCCAAAACACCTAAATACCTTCTTCAATCATAGTTTCGGATTGTCAGGTTTTGATTGCCTAAATTCCAAACCAGCCAAGATATTGTATGAATGAACTTAATATTGTTTACATCACATTCCACCTACTGGTTGAATTCTTCTGATCCTTTTAACACATGTCAGAACTGCTGTGGATGAATCTGCAAACTCTGCCGAAACAGCCATGATGGTTTCGATTGTCAGCGTGATCATTCAGTGGAAGACAAATGGACTGATTGCCACGTAAAGTTGTTGGCTGCAGCTGGCCTACAGGTAGGTGTCATGATCTCCGCTGCTCAAGCTTTCTTTAGATCCCTTCTCAGGGTGTGGAGGGAGAGATGAGGTGTCAGTACTGCCTGGCTGCTGAGGATGCACTGTTATTTCATTTGCAGTCTGTTTGATCTCATTTTTGTCAGCTAGAGGGGATTCTACTCTGATGGTGGGAAGCTGTTTCAGGTCTTGCTGTGCGGGTGGGTCGGCCTTGATGATCGCCTTGGCACCGTGCAATCTGGGAGGAGACCTGCAGCAGAGATCGCCTCGAGTTGCCTTCCACAGTCGCAACTGATTGAGGTGCTCCCTCTCGATGTCCTTCTCTGTCACGGGCAGCTCTATAATCTGAAGTATTTCAGCAGGAAAAGAATGTGAAGTGAGCATCAGAAGCAATGCAGCAATAAGTTTGTGTTTTGTTAACACAGAATATGTCCTTAAGCTCTCTTTGAGATGCAGAATTTCGACGGGGCAGCCATACCGCTTGCACAAGGAAAGCCTCTTGCATGTACTGCGGCTTGATGCCACGCAGTTGCTCCATTGTCTCATAAAGCCCCTGGCAGGTCTTCAGCGTTTCTTGTGATCCCAGAATAGATCTCAGGAGAACAAGGCCCACACGGAATAGTATCTTCACTCCTGAGGACCAAATCACATCTAATGACACGAAGCTTGCGAGATTCTGACGTTTGGGGGGCAGCAGTGCAACTGTGTGCTTTTTGTTTTAGTGCAATAACAAAAGCTGATGTTCTCCCGCACATTATTCTGATGCACCCAAAACAGTAACTAGTGGCTCGTAAATGCAAACATCAGTGACCATGTCACCGTTTAAGGACCGTCAATCGACCGAACTCGTTGCTCGAAATGCTTTGACTGCATCAGAATGACGAAGTGTTTCTTTGCTTTGCATGCTGCCTCACCCTCACACAGGAACATGTCCCACACACGCAGCACTGAAGCCCAGGGCAGCGTCCGGGAGAAGGCACACATGAACCATTCCGTCATGTACAGGATGGGCTCCACCTTGTGCTTTTTCAGGTGCTTGTGGGCTGGAGCAGACACGCGGTGCAGCAAAGCGTGGAGGATCTGCCCATCCAGCTGGATTGCCTCCTATAGAGAGGACAGAGAGTTACAGAGGCGACAGAAAAGAAAAGATAGGGTCACATTCCTTTCACACAGCCTAACCCGATTGTCTGATAATCTTATTAGCATATCAGCGTCACGCATGTCTGATGAGTGTCAACACAATGCCACCAGACAAAGCCCAGCAGAAAGCCACATCCTCCAATTAACCAGCCTGTCCTCTTGACAGCATGGTGTTTGAGAAGCAAATACTCTGGAAATTCAAGATACTGGACGCAATATTTTGCAAAAAGATAATAAACAATCTTATTGTGTAATTATCAGGAAAGCGTGTGATAAGGTGTACACTATGTATTGAATGCAGTTTTGTCCACACATGTAACTCAGACAGACGCCAATT
Organism: Carapus acus; assembly: GCA_900312935.1. Classification (NCBI taxonomy): domain Eukaryota; kingdom Metazoa; phylum Chordata; class Actinopteri; order Ophidiiformes; family Carapidae; genus Carapus; species Carapus acus. The sequence goes on along the minus strand of OMPJ01015598.1, from coordinate 29,590 downwards.
AACATGCTGATCGAGGTGAATAGGTAATCCACATTTAGAAAGGCAGCTAAAGGTCGTCTCCTGACCCATGATTGTATTGAGTGTCTTACCAGTCCTGTACTGTAGTATCCAGGAAGGTACTTCTCACATATCTGGACCAAACCCCAGAAGGCATCCTGGGAGGAGGGAGTGTCTAAGTTTAGTGCGCCAAAAATATGTTTCAAGCTAAACACAGCGTTTGCTCTGCTGATACTAAATAAACCACAAAGCAGTCAAAGACAGTGTTACAGCTATTCCCTGAATTCTACAGTTAAATAGGAATTTTGGATAAATTTACATTCATTTAAGAAACTGCATTACTTTATTTGCTATTATCACTACGGGTCGAGTGTGCACATGGGTGAACCTATAAATTAACAGATGGGTAGGAACTGGGACACCCCTAACTGGGTTGATGTTTTTTTGGCCAGTGTATTTATTTACACAGAAAAGAAAAGGCTCACGAGTAGGTATACTGATTGCAGGTTTGTGAGTAATAAACCAAAGACAAGACAAGACCGCCTAGACAGTGGATATACGGTATGTACATCTGCCTGTGTCAGATCCACCCATTAAGTGTCTTGGTGGCTTTACAAGAAGTTTGTAATCTTTTCTAATAGATTATGAACGCAAACTGAGCTATCGTCACTACAGTCAGTGTTTGTGTTCCTGAAAGCGAAATATCTGCGGGTACTTGGCAGCACTTTCATGGAACAGATACTTCTCTCTTTCCACCCTTGTTCCTATTTTAAAGGCCGCTACCATGCAGACAAACACACACTCAAAAAGAACATTGATATTTACATCAGTTGGATAAGTCACTGTTTGCATGTGATGTAAAGTAGGTGGAGACAACCTCTCTGGAAACATAGATTCCTCTTTCCTTCCCTTTACCCCAAATGAGGGATGTGTACCTGCACTGAGGGAGCTTTAAGTGGAGAGGGATAAGTTTAAGTAACAAACAAACAAACCACATTTACCTCTGCTGGCATGTGCATGAGGAGCACCGCAGCAATGGGAGCCTGTGCCTGACAGTAGCCTTCATCAGGCCGATGCAGCGTGTACGCCTTGAGCACGTGAAACAAGTCCTGCTGCCTGGACACAATCATCATCACAGTTACACACAGGGGATACACATTCCTCTGTTTCAGTAAAGGACAGGTGTGTGAGACCTAGCGCACATACCCCAGACCACCTCGCGCTGCAAACATTTCATGGAAGGGGAACTGTCGATGAAGATCCCTCTCAATCACATCCACCCATTTGGGATCTCCTGGCTGATTGACAAGCTCCTGGACACACATTTTTAAGACTTTTGTTTTGTTTGTTATTTCTCCAATTCATTAGGTGTCTTCCTCTTTTTCTGCTAGTATCACTGACTCTAAATCTTCAGGTCTTGTCTGATTACAAATTGTGTTAAGATCCATTTGCTGTCCCAACCTTTCGGACTTCAACATTTGTTTTGCGGCATAGTTAGCAATTTTCAAAATATCCTGTTTGACTGACCTTAAACTTGCCCTGGTTTTGCTCTCTTTTCACTTTGCCTCCCGTCAGGTAGAGCCAGACCCTGCCCCGTAAGGATGGGGGGATCCCTTTCTGACATCGCAGCTTCACCTGTTTCTCACACACACATACAGATTCTTCTATTACCATTTGCTCTTCTCACTGAGAGACACAAACGGAGAGTAAATGTGAGGGAGACGCATTGTGTGAGAAAACAAAGGGAGTCAACTGCTGTTTTGAGCATTATCGGATCAAACCTTCTTGTGCTTTTTAGCCATCCACTTGTCCCAGCTGCTGAGCATCTCCAGCCATTTGGCCTCTCTATGCCTGAGCACCTCAGTGGGGATTTCTTCATGGCTGTTAGGGCGAGAGACAATTATCTCACACTTTAATAGAATGACATGGCATGGAGTCATGGAGGTACAAGTACTCAGGAATACAGAGGTCACAAGTTTTATTTTGTTCCATTTTGCCTTTGATTTAAGCATAAGCACACATTGCTATGGCTGGCAGCAGAGTCCCACCGGGGACGGTCTCTTCCTCGTCCAGTCAGGAAACACACTCTGAGACAATAACAGCTGAGCACTTGCCATCAGCAGTGAAGTCCGCAAAAACAGGAAGTTCTGGGAGAACTTTCTCTCAATTCCCTGACACCACTTACGCAAAATGCACGAGTATGTGCTGCTTCTTTGGTTGAGTTTTCAGAGCTGTAAGTCTTTTTTTCCTCAGATTTACATATACATAGCACATACATTTATTTCCATGCTCCAAAATGACGAACAAATTACAAATAAAATCAGTATCTTTACTATAAATTACACATATCTGAATGAACACATTCTGTATTACAAAGGCCCTGTGACTAGACAATGGTTACACAAAAAGGGGATGTCTAATGTTTGTAAGGTTCAGTTTCATCACTTGGAAAAGGGTAGAACTCAGTGAAATAACAGCGAGTCCATGCCTCTCTATTGCTCTTTCTCTCACACCCACACACACACCCACGGCCGGTTTCAGCACGATGACAAGATTCCTGTATGTCCTGCAACTGGTATGCCACAAATGCCAGACTTCTTCGCGCATAACCGGTCGTCAGGGTGACGCGTAAATCGTCAGTGAACAGATTGTTGTGCTGTCAAGAACCTTAGTAACCTGTCATTCTTGTCCAGCCAAATTCAATTAGACGAGGACTGTGTAAAGTTAGGGCTGACGCAGACGGGTCTCTTACCAGGTCTCTGGTCATTTTAAGTGCCCCCCGACCCATTCCTGCACACATATGTGTGTGTGATATGATGAGTGAAGTCATTTAAGAGGCAAGACAAAGCGTTTCTCACCTGTCTCCGTGGGTTTGCTGGGCTCCCCCTCTGAATCCGTATTTATCAACATTTCCATTCACCTCAGGCTCAGATCCATATACGCCACCTTTGCTGTCATCCGTCAGCCCCTGCGTGCTGCTTCTCGTGTTCAGTCCATTTACCTGCTCGGTTTTTGCCATTTAAATTCTAGCAAACCGGTCCACAGTTAGTTCACAAAAGTCACACCGAGGAGTTCTTCCAACTCATTGATCCTACCCATCGAGAAACCTTCGGATTCGCAAACTCGCAACTAGCTACTGTTGCTAGGAAGACTTCTTAGTTGCTGGATCGCTTACGATAAAAAGATTCCACGATGGTATTTCGCTTTTTTATGCATTAGCTGAGTTTCGCGAAGTAAAGTCTCTCGACAATTCAGAGACCGCCACATAAGCCAACAAAGGCAGCAAAGAAACTGGATAAGAGAGTAACGCAAGTGCTAACGTGCTAGCATCACAACTGTCAGCTGACAGACACTTACACCAATGCTGGCTTAGTGAACACTGGCAGCAGGTTCGACGGCTTAGCTAGCGGCTACACGGAAGGGAAGCACAATCATGCCACAATGGACACCGACAATGGCCCTCTACTGCCACCTGTTGGTCAAGCTGCGGCACATATTTTCTCCATATAAAGTACATGCAGAGAAATTGTAATTAAGGTAAAAGAATCCTAACTTGTATTAAATTGTTCTCAACAACTCCCAACAAAAACACCCACTTTGAGTAGCTTGGTTACTCTCAATTTTGAGGATGGAAAAAAATAAATAAATCTGACACATTGATGAACATTGTTATTCCACACAATAAGTAGAGCCTGTAGGCCTGTATTTGTACAACTTGAATTCAGAACACACTTTGAAACATTTTGGCTCAACTGGCTCACAGTGAAAAATTATAAAAGAAGCAGTCCAACTCAAACTGTCATGTGCCGATAACAGAAGATGCAAGAAAGGAGTTTACAAATTAATTACGTTCAATAACTAAGTAAACACTGAACACAAACCCTTAAACATACAACAAAATAACAAGAAACTATGGCACAGCTGTGGGTCACAGATGCACAGGCAACTTCAAGCTGGATCTGATAAGATAACAAGGAATGGGGGAACAGAACAAGTAAAAATACAAACAAAACAGACACGGCAAAATACAAAGTCCAACAATGCATGACGTGGAAACACAGAGCAAAAAAAACAGGAGCAGTCAAACAGGGGCCAAGGCAGACAAGGAACCCCAACCAAGACCTGGAAATGAACAACAAGAGCCAAAGCCAGGGTCACGGCCAGGACGGGGACCAGGACAGGGACCAGGACCAGGACTCTGTACACTCAAAAAGTATCAAGAACACATACTGTATGGTGTATACATACTGGGGTTAACAAGAAAGAAGATTTTAAAATAAATCAGCTGGTCCATACAAAATGAAATGCACATCATGACACATTCAACACAATCAAGCAAACAGAACTTCAATCAGTTGTCTTAATCGACCGCTGAGCACGCAAACTGCTGGAAATAACAAATGAAACAAGTACCCTGTCCCACGGAATACGACGTACAGAGCAGAAATTACAGTAATTCATGTGCACTACCAGACAAAGGATGGGACCAATTCTCTTTGCATTTGATTAATAGGATTGGGAATCATGCACTTGTATGACCTCTGGCTGCTCTCTGAAAAGAACAACATGAGGTCATTCATTTCATCTGGGTCACTTCACTTGAAATGTCAAGGAAACCGGGCCAAGCCAAATAATTGATATCAACAATAGATAGATAGACGGATAGATATGCAAAAACATATATTCTCTACTTACCACTAAAAGCATTCACAGATTTGAAGTGGATGCTTTAAAAACCATCACCTCTGCCCGGAAGGGCAAGCACATTTTGTATTTCATGATGTCACTGCATTTGTTTGCGTGTGATCATAAAGCGCTTGCAGGGCTTTGGCTCTAGATTGCCGTGCCTTTTGGATTCATCACTTCCCTGTGCATTCCATGTCTCTGCTTGGCAAACCTTCAGTTTCACCTCAGATTGTTTTGTTCCGCATTCAATATCTTAATTAGTAATGGGGCAAGGGGGAGGAGGGTTTCCATTGTGTAAAGAAAAATATTTGGGTCAAACTGTAATTGCGTAAAGATAAAATGACCTATTTCAAGAACCACTTAAAAATTACAAATTGCACACGCAACTGCTCAATTAAAATGATTTGAGTAAATGTAATGTTATATCATGTTACTCTGCACCTCCACCTCCACCTGATCATTACTACTCGTGAAGAGGATATGACTCTCTGCATTCGATCCATCCTAATTATTTGAGGAGCAGCGGTGAAGCTGTGAATGATTAACGAGGGATCTTGCAGTTTGCATGAGCAAAACTGAGGGTTTTGGACAACCACCCTGGTACAGTTTTTCAAATTGTACTCCGATGGTGCTTACTGAAGAAGCCGTTTGTAATTACGGTGGTGTGTTTTAGTGTTGTCATGGTGGTTTGGCTTTGACAAGCTGTGGAGTTTGGATACCAAGGTTGCATAAATAAACATTCATAATGCATTTAGTATAAATACTAGAGATTCTTTATTTAAATATTATACACATTTTAAAACATATTTACATAAATTAGACCTGCATCGTTACACTGTAGACATAGTTCTGTCATTCGTACACACATACATTGCTTGCTTAGAGCACAAACACGCCATACTGACTGCAGAAGCACCTTTGAAAACTTGAAGGGGCGACAATATCAGGTATGGGTGAACAGATGGGTAGGTGGGGGCAGACATTCACATTTAACACTGGGCTACATAGCCAGGACAAACTAGCGATGGCAGGAGAGGCCTCTGGAGTACAGGTCTAGCTATAGGTTAAGGCCAAGACTGTGCTGACTTTCACACTGTAAATCGAGAGCACCATGTTATTTCAAACACTCAACTCTCCAGCATAACTGTTACACAAGTCACACACAAGCCTACCTGCAGAGCGAATAAAAACACACACAAGCCATTCTTGCTCAAGACACGACTAAGACTACAATTATGTGAAATCAGTGGTGAAACATTTAACGTCTACAATGACAAATGAGTTGAGTTCACTGTGAAGCACACATTTGTGCAAAAGCTGCACTTTTCTGTGGAATCAGCAGTGCTACCATTGTGCGTTAACGCTGTTAAGATGATTTTTTTTTTTTTTGATGAATGACACAGTGACAACATTGGTCTCCCAACAAACCAACACATTCCTTTACAGCAGGGCATGCACAGTAGTGCCCTTATCATATGGCTTTCCATCTTTGGTTTTCCCATGTAATTCTTCACAAACAGCCACACATATGCAATCAACAATATGATTTCGCCTTCATTCTGCACAAATGAAAATTGCTCAACGTAGACTTTTAATATTTCAACCACATCTTGTGACCATTGCCACTGCAGCTATGAACACAATTTTACAGTATTGCTGTATATTGTTGTTGTTTTAACAAATCCAGATGAACTGCACAAAGTAAGCACGCTTATGGTGCACATGATGTAAACTCTATTGAGGCTGTCCAAACCACAGAGGGGACAAAACCGTCATAAATGTTGTAGCAGTGACTGAATCATGTACAGTGAATTGTTGAAGTGTGGCACACACTATTATTTGCAGTCTTTACAATCATGGTGACGGTGTTCACAGAAATCATGTCAACTCATACAATTTTAAGAGAGAAGCAGCAAACAAGTGGAAATGAGGGATGAGAGACAAAAACTGAAGTTGATACACACCTATATGCCCAGATATCAGGTTCTTGTTAAGATAGATGAATCTTTTTGTAATTCACCAAAAATAATTATCGGGAGACACTTGAAATTTAAAAACTAAACAACAGTTAAAAAAATACATCTTCTTCTTTGACTTCATGCCTGACCTATCACTGCAATTGTAAGCATCCCCAGATGCTAGCTTTTAGTTTTGCAAATAAGAAATATTAGCATTAAATACAGCACACATTCAAATACAGGCTCCCCGCATGTACTACACACACACACGCACGCACGCACACAGACGGACACACACACACATTAAAAAAAAGTAAAATATAAACACCCTTCAGGACCTGCTGTGTACAACTCTAACACACAAGATCAACATTATACTCGCATCAATATCTTCTTGTTCTTGCAGCAACTGGAAGAGTGGGATTGATAAAGCTCACATCAAGGATTAAATTCTACACAAGAAAATATAGGCATGTGTACATCTTTCATAACAGCACCTCTGCTTGTCAACCCAAGCAGAGGCGACACAAAAAGCCAATACAAACCTTTACAAACACACAAATATTTACAACTCATGAGGGCATATCCGTGAGACACAAGTCTCAGCAGAAGTATGGGGCCTCACCTTTTACTAAAGGGATGGATTCTATTAATTGAGCAAAATTTATGACATGACAAATTGGCTCTTACACATTCACATTCCCACCAAGATGCTGAACAACACTTGCATTTCTCTCTGTAGTTCTAGTACCTGCCATGTTTATCTCATCTCTAGTCCCTCAACAATGACCTTGCGCTTTAATTGTCCCACCCACAGTCCCCATCTCTCATTCACACAAATACAGAATGGATCTATGACTACAACAATAGCAATCCAAGACAGACACTGAGGTTCAGTAAGCATCGCTTATACTCTAAGAATCCCAAACCATGGCTTGCTCCTCTTACAGTATCTGTCGCCTTTTGCAACCAACTGATCAACATTTATCTGGTCATACAAATCCATCTGTCCTGGATCTAATTGGTGATTGCTGAGGACCGAAAAGCATCCCTCCTGGTTACCCATCAATGGAACCTGCCCTCTACTCCTTGGCCATTTCAGCACCAATGACATGAACAGAGGAAGAAAACAATGTGCACACGTGGACTTAAGTTCTGCAGTGAGGAGTGTGACCCGCTGTTGGTGGATTTAGTCAGTGTATTCAGCAACGATGGAAAGAAGCACGGTGATGTCATCTGGCTTCCCTCCTGCCAAACAACAACAAAAAGCAAAAGTGTGAGGAAATGAAAACAAAATCCCAAATTGCAAGTCTGAGTTACACAGAAGATTCCTTTAAGTTCAACATGAGCTTCAACGTTAACGTGCACTAACGCATCAACGTCCTCCAAGTTTCATAATTAAAAACATACCCAAAATGATTCAGTGAAGCGTTGCTATGCTGCCTTTTATTGACTTAACCCAATTCCAGGGGCTAAGGAACACAATGCACTCACCTCGTACATTCAGGCCATTGTCACAGGCAAACTGTGCAAATGGGGACATGTAGTTTGGGTCATAGGCTAAGTCGTGAGCTTGCTTTGCAATACTCTGTGCAGTCTGCAAGACGCTGTCATAGTTGGTAGCCTGAAAGAATAAGAAAGCATTATGAGCGTAGGTATAAACTTGTTAGTGGACATTGTTTATATAAATGAGTGAAATGTAGCAGCACCTTGAGCTTTTTAAGCTCTTGCAGAATCATGTAGTCTGGCATGTTGTCGAAGAGGCCGTCGGAGGCGGTCAGGATGATGTCACCCAGCTGCACGTCGAAAGACGAGCTGTCAGCTGCCTCTGGGCTAAAAGGAAACCATGGGGGGACAGTCACATGTGAGACGGGAGCATTCAGTGAGCGGACAGTTACCAATGCCAACTCATGGAACAGGTTCTGGTCAAAGGTCACAGCGGGAGGACATGAGGGCAGATAGGGCGTGAGCGTTTATCCAATAGCCGACACATGGCACGCTTGCTCTGTTTTCCTAAGTTGAGAGGCGCCCCGCTGCTCTCTGGCTCCAAAACCAAGAGTCGAGTTCAGTTCCTGGGAGTCTTTAACTTTACACCCTAGCTTGTTCCAGGAGACTGTCCATTCCCTCTCTTTGAAAAAGGAGACCTGCTGAATTGGTCTTGAATCAGACTGAGTGAAAAACTGTTGTGCTTTTGACCTTATGGCTGACCCTGGCCCATATGCCAGCAAAATGTTCCTTTGGCAAATCCCTTGGCAAAAGGAATCCATTAAAATAGTCCTATTTGCCAAATCTGTTGTTTGTTGGACATTAAGCTGCATAAAGGATTCAGGTTGAAATGGCTCAAACTGTAACTACCCATTTTGCTGAAGCAGCAAACAGATGCCGGACTTGGTCCCTGTCTAGGATTACTGACTGTCAATCCACCAAACATAAACTATTTTCTGCAAAAGCACAGCCAAAGAGAAGGGCAGGAGAGCACTGCCAAGTACAAAGTGTCACATTCTCACTGTTTGTCCTTCTGGCTCATACTTCTGTTTATGTGTGAGTCACATGTCGGGTTCGGAATTACAAAGCCGCACACTCTTGACACGCACGCACGTATGCTTACAGGGATGTGAAGGCTGCCGAGAGCCATGGGATTACGGTACATTCTTTATGGTTGGAGTGCTCACAATTGTTTGACTTGCAAGCGTCTTTCAAAATGGCCAATTCAAATGGATCTATCTATCAAATTCAACAATTAATGAAATGAATAACCAAATAATAATTCAATATTCAATTAACAATTGAATAATCTCACACACAGACACAGACACACATACACAGGTAGAGCCCAACTATGTAACAGAGGTCCCAAGTAGTAACTTCCCAATGTTGTTTGGGCAATGCATGCCAATTAAATGACAGATTTCACTGTGGGGACGAACGATATGATGACGTATAGTTTTATTAATTCTAATAATAATAATGCTATTTACCCACATTACCTTTGCCATTGACTGGTGGATTGCAATCGACGTATTGAGGACCCCTGCATTATGGCAACCAATAATGTGATTGAGGCACCTTTGCTGACACCGTGCAGAGTTGTATTTCTACAATGTGACTTATCACATGGACAAATCTGACAATGCTCATTTAACACACTTGATCATGTGCTCTCATGGCGCCTGTAGCCAAACCAAAGATATATATCTTTTTCAATCAAAACAAATGAAACAAAAATATTCAACAGTGTTTCGTTTGCAGTCTTCCTCTTGTCAGCTATTACAGACAAGCCCCCAGGGAACTACCTGTTTCAACCTGGGCCTGAATTTTTAAGAAACTCTAGAGGGGCAAAGCCACGTTGGCGAAAATTGTGGGTTCTGGCGGAGAAGTGCTGTATTGTGTGTGCCCCTCCAACCCCCCACAGGCTGTAAGCATACAATGTACACACACTGAGAGAAACCAAAGAATTAAGCCATGCACACAATGAAAGTAGTGATCTTTGTCAATGGATTATATGCTGGTCCCACTGCAAACATCCCAATCAAGTCTCAGTCATTGAACACTACAATTCTTTTTTTTTTTATTTACAATGTAGCTCAATATTTTGCAACTATCAATCCCCATGATTTTAAGGAGTAAAAACATTGTACTTCTTCATTCCAGCTTTTCTAGATATCATGTTCGACGGGGACACAGGCTGGGTCCGCCCTGTCCCAGGACAATCCCCTTTGAGAGGAGACAACAGCCTGCTTCCCTGTGGCTGGATTTACCAGTAACGGCAAAACAACACTACCTATTCCTTATTTATACATACTGTATATGCAATATTGATGATCTTCTTTGGAATTTATTTCATTTTATGTTATTTGTTGGGATGCACCAACCTGTCACTGAGCACCACTCCTTCAGACCCCGGGGGAGCTATGGACAGCTGAAAAGGGGTGTTGAAATAGTGCTGTTGCTCATCTGAGCGGTGTACCACTTCTCCTCCACGCACCACCAGGAAGCCTGAGTCACCCAGGTTACAGGTGTGTAACCGGTGACTACGCCGATCCAGAACCACAATACAAGCTGTGCTGCTCCCTGGAAACAACGGGGAAAAAGAGGCACAAGACTTAATTTCCCACTTTGGATGAGGCCGAGATGGACGAGCTAGATTTTACCTGTGTACTTCTGATTACTAACAGCAACAATGTTGTGGAAGGAGATTGCTATATCTACAGGGTGTATAAGCCATTCGATGCTTGCATAGTCGGCAAAACGTATATATTGCTTGCTGATCCCATTTTTTACCCTTACCTTACCAAACTAACCAGTCAAAGACATGAACACAAAAGCTGTCATGGTTCCCAGCTCTGCTGGCTATAGGTCAAGACAGACTTTCACAAAAACTTGACCTTCAGATTGCCTGTTAAGCACTGTCACATTACGTCCTTTAAGACCTCTACCAGTGTCTGTTCCAGCTGGATGCGTCTGACCTTTGTGAATTGTGTATATAGTGAGAGGGAATGTTGAGCAACAAAGAAAATCAGTGTGGCAGAGCATCAAAGGTGTATCAACAGTGCGTCCCTCCCATTTCAGAGTGGTAAATAACCAAATGCACACAGATCAGCCAAAGAATGAGTCTGACTTGTGAGTTACCTCATTGATGTAATGTAATATCACTCGTGGGCAAGCGATCCTATTCTGTCAATCAGGATTCTCGTAAGAGGTAAATGAACTCCTAAAAATTAACACAACTGTGCATGTATAGATGCTCAGGATTTTCAGATCTCAATATAGAAAATAGCCAGTGGCAGAATTGATTACATGTATTTATCTCATCAGACAGGGTAGGAAAATATAGGGATATCAAAAAGCTGGCGCTCTGTTAGTGTGTGTATGGGTGTGTCTATTTGTAAAACCAATAATCACAGTCTGTACAGAACACATTCCACCTCTCCCTCTCTCTAGTCATGACTCACACCAACCTGACTTCAACTGTTCATCACACTAATATGTTCTGTCTTGTTTGGTGCAGGTGTGTCCTCACCCAACAGGGGAACTTTGTTCTGCAGGAGCTCATAGTACCCAGAAGTCAGGATACCCACTGGGTTGCTGGGAGTGAAGCGACCCTCCTTCACCAACCGCTCACATGTCCGCATGAGTGTGGCGGAAAATTGAGATGGGTCGACGCCGTAGTCTCGCCAGCCTCCGACGCCATCCGCAACACCTATGGAAACAAAACAAAGACAAGAAACCTGCTTAGGTCTTGTACGCATCCTTGCCAAGCAATCAGTACAATGTTAACATACATCTGTGACCACATTTGCCAGTGTGCATTGATCCAGGCCATCAGGCAGGTGGGGGTAAAAGGTCACTGTGATTGTGGTATTACTTGGGCAGATTAAGTAATTTGAAACTTTCCTCCCATCAAGCAAGGACTGTTGACTGATCACAGACAGAATGTTTTTCTTGGTCGTCACCACCCACGGCGGCAGTCACCTCGAAGCGAAATTGAAAGGTACAACACAGACAAGTCTGAGTTCAATCAAAACCTGTTTTTCTTGTACAATAACGATGACGGATTGTCGAGTTCTTGTCGTTATGCGGATTATTCTGTTGTATGGATGATGACAACCTGCATCATTTGTACACAGAAAAATAACGGGTACACATGCATGGATCACCGGGGCCACACAGCTCCAAGTAGCAGAGCAGCCATGTCCGCTGCCATGTGTAACATTAGTGCGCGACACGTGATGGCTGTTTTGGTTATTTTTACTCCACATCACCCGCTCAAACCTTCCAGTCGGCACATAGTTGGGACAAGGGCCAAACACGGCGTGGGAACATCGGGTGGTGCCCGCGCTTGTAATTGACCACTTCTAACCTTCTGCCTGCCGGCTGCCGAGGACAAAGCAATCACGCTCTGTTAGCCCAAGCGCTGCTAACGCTATTAGCAACATGGCTGCCTCCTTACTCGACCATTCTGACCTTTAAAAGACATTGTGCTGTTAAGTGCGAGGCGATGTGAAAAGGCAGACATTCAGAGTAGCGCGCCTGAAATACATCACAGCCCATCCCTGCATTAGTAGCTGCGTAATCGGTGGAGGACATAGCGGTCGGCTGGTTTGTAGGTGAAAGGTCACTCAGTGGTTCACCTGGTGGTGGGCGCAGACTTGGGGGTTGCACACTGCTCACATCTAGTACATAACCGACCGGCAGGCACACAAAATTGCCCCCTGAAAATGGAATCGTTGCCGCGCTGGGAAAAAAATGTCAACATTCTGATGCGTACGCGACTATGTCTCAGGGGGTTCGCGGGGTCCTGCTCTGTTTTCATCAGATGCTTCCGTAAACACGTGCAAGGTTAGCCCGGTGAAGGTCACACATAATGGGAACTACGTCTCTGTGTGTGTGTGTGCTGGTATGCGTGTGTGTAAGCATCTAAAACCGTCCACTGCCGCCGTCCTTACCTAAGACGTCGGCCGTCTTGTTCCGAGCTATGAAGCAGGCGTCGTCCCCGTAGCACATTCCTTTCTTCAGGATGCCCTTACGAAAGTCTTTACCGAAGCCATAGCTGGCGGTGACGAGGCTATAGTCCCGGCCGTCCGTCTGGGAGAGTCCGCCCAGGACAGCCCTGGCTACCAGTCTGCCATACGACAGTACGGATAACATCCCCCAGCACGCCGAAGCCCGTCTCCCCTGAGCCTGTACACAGTCCGCCTCCTACCTCACCTGGCCTGACCCCTACCCGACCGGGCCGCTTTAACTATATCCTTCCTCGGGCTTCTTCTCGCAGACCGAGTCCCCCTGTTTTATTCGTCCATTCGCCCCACGGGGCGGCCGAATAGCAGAAAGCAGCGACGCGACAGCTGCGCCAGTTCTTTAATCCTTCGTCACGACGCGATGGTCCGGTTCTCGGTGGTTAAGTTCCAGGCGATGCTCCACGGGGCTTTGTGCTTGCCGACATGTCTCTGCTGTACGTATCCACCGCCCGGGTACAACTGACGCGGCGCTTACGTTTCACAAATCCGACGTCACAGACAAAACTGCGCACAGATGCATCGTGGGTGCGCTCAGTTCTGTTACGGAGGACACCGCGGTGCCAGATCAAACAAGTTAGGCGGGGTTAGCCCGGATGGGTTCGCCTTAAAGGAAAAACGCACACACGCAAAAATAAATATTACTTTACAGTGAAATCAGGAAAGCAGGTTCAAGAGACGACAATACGGAACACTAGGCGCAACGGTTACGAAAAACATGTTTTGATGAATGTTTAATTAACTCACGATGTTTCTAACCCAAAATGGGAAAAAGCGGTTATGCAATCATTTACAGTGATATAAACCGTTTTGATAGACAGGAGGGCGGGTGGATTCCGGGAAACAAATTACAACGTGATGTACAAACCGCACGTGCTAAATAAGCGCAGCTGTTACACATCTGTGAATAGTGCTGCTGATTTTTTTTATTTAATAGATCTGGAGCATCCAAACGCTGGACCACAGAGCAACATTATTAATGCTACTACTGCAAGAATAACTCGTCAACACCGAGAATAGTATGAGTAATTAATCCGTTGCTGTGATATGGGGTTAAATACTGCGGTGTAATTCGTAGTGATGCCTTTATACCAGGAATTACATGTTAAATTTAGAAACATCGCAGCTTTTTGAGTACGTCTTTGATGCTGGAGCTAACACGGCATTTGCTGCGAATGAAACCGAGCGCACATAATCTCGACCCACCCAGAGCGCTGCCAGGAAAACATTACCGAATCGAGAGGAGCATCTCCCTCTACGCCCAAACCCAACAGAACCGAGGAATATACTAATAGACATCAGTAACGGTAAGGGTCGTACACACTATAACGATGACAAACATTTGTTTGATAAACTGCGATAAAGCCATCATTATTTTTAGACACATTCGAGGACGGAGGACGCGCCGCACTTGCCTGTTATTACAGCGCTATAACGGTGCCATTCCAGGCAGGGTGGGATGGAATAGTAATGACGAGGATCAATGCGATGATAACGCCCGATTCTGATCCTAACTAGCGTGTTATGCGTGTCATGTTATGCGGGAGTGACATCTGACAGTTGTCGGGTCTTATGTGTATTATTAGTGGACAAAATGAATTTGGTCCTGTATTTGCTTCTCCACCCGAAAAACGTAAACAACGCACAGAGAACAAACCTATGCCGTATTGATTAGATGTAGATGGTGATTTCTGGCTAGACTATCATAGGAGTGTGTCATAATGGAAGGGGGATGACTTCCTGTTCAATGTAATTGCCTTTACAGTTGTAATGTTTTGAAACATGTGTCTCTTAGGAGCCATCATGGGGAGGTTATCTACGTTGGCTCTTGTGACCCTTCTTCTTACATGCCTAAGCATGCAATCAGTATGGGCCAAACAAAAGAGTAAGACCTCGACATCCTCGTCCTCATCATCAAAAACACATTCAAGGACAACCAACACACATGCTGCAAGCAACCCCAGACAGCCGCAGACCCCCAATAAAAACGCTAATCCATATCCTGTGGGTGGAAGTTACCCTCAACCAGGAAGAGGTGGCACAAGTCAAGGAGGGTACCCCAAGCAAAACCCAGCTGGTGGGGCTGGAAGTTATCCAGGAGCAGGTGGTTACCCCAACCAGCATCCTGGCAGAACCAATCCTGGTGGCTATCCAAACCAGAGCCCAGGAGGAGGGGCTGGAAGTTATCCGGGGGCTGGTGGTTACCCCAACCAGAATCCCGGTAGAACCAATCCTGGAGGGTATCCGAACCAGTACCCAGGAGGAGGAGCTGGAAGTTACCCAGGGGGTGGTAGTTACCCTAACCAGTATCCTGGCAGAGCCAATCCTGGAGGCTATCCGAACCAGTACCCAGGAGGAGGAGCTGGTAGTTACCCAGGAGGTGGTGGCTACCCTAACCAGTATCCCGGCCGTGCCAATCCTGGAGGCTATCCCAACCAGTACCCAGGAGGAGGAGCTGGAAGTTACCCAGGAGGTGGTGGTTACCCTAATCAGTATCCTGGCAGAGCCCCTGGAGGCTATCCCAACCAAAATCCTGGCCGTGGAAATTACCCAAATCAGTACCCAGGAGGTGGCGGCTATCCAGCAGCAGGCTACCCTAACCAATATCCAGGAGGATACCCAGCCAGAGGGGGAAATACTGGCTGGGGTGCTCCTGCTGTACATCCTGGGGGTTACCCTGGAATGGGAGGTTACCCCAACAACAAGATCCTCAGTCCTCGCTTTGGTGGAGGTGGTTACGGTCACAGTGCCTATGGAATGGGAGGCTCCCCTTTCTCTCGTCACGTGCAGAGTATGGGACACAACCCCTCTATGAAGTCAAAAGGCTTTGTCAAAAAGGCCATGTTAGCTGCAGGGGTTGGGGCAGTGGCTGGTATGGCTGTGGGATATGGACTAGGGAGATTCCCTCGACCCCATTTCTCTTTTCGCAACCCTGAGGAGGAGCAATATTATAACAACTACATGTACCGTCGCTATGGATCCCAATCTACTGATGACAAAGACTTTGGCCGTGATTATGTGTATCGTCCTCCACCAAGGGCAGAGCCTTATGACAAATTCATGGACAAGTGTATGAATAAGACCGAGCCTCACAGAGATCAAGGAAGCAGCTCTGCAAAAGCACTCAGTCCGAATGCCACTCATGTTAGTGGAGAGGTGGAAGATGATGACACCGTAAGCATTGAGGAGATCGGTTACCCGGCACTAATTGAGCAAATGAAGGCTCGACGTTGTGTTGAGCTGTACATGAACTACTCCGAGCGTTTCCTGCAGAAACAAACAGACATACAGTCGAGACAACCAAGGGGGAAAGCCAATCCTCTGAGCTATGGGTACATGCACCCCTTTACCTCCCTCTTCGTCCTGCTGAGCAGCCTGCTTATGCTCCACTGAGTGTTACCTTCTACTGAACGGGTCCTTTGCCCCTTTGTTGGGTTTCTCTCATTCCATGTATTCCAATTGTTTTATATGACCGTGAGTTCCTTGCGTTGTTAGATTATTTATGGCAGTGCAGTTGTAAGGAACACAGGAAGCTTGCCAGTTGTTTTATTTTGCACTAACTCAAATACAGTGTATCCTTGATGCACATAATGCACGGGAGAATGTTGTGGCGCTATATGTATTTCTCTATGTGAAATAATATATTAATTGTAAGAGATTTACACATGTACACAAACCTGTTAAGTGGCTGTGGGGCTGAGTGGACGAATTTCATGGATATGCTTATCAACAACTACCACTTAATTACATGAACATGAGTGTTCTACAGACACACTTTGAAGAGAATACAGGACAACATGATACTGTAATACAGGTGACAGTTGTGGGATACAGATATTTAGTAATGAAGCATAACTTGAATGGCTGCATTGTTGAACCACTGCTAGATTACATGTTTTTAATCCAATCGTTTTGTTCACAGACATAATAAAATTTTCACTATTAGCTTTTTGCAAGATCACATAAAAGTAGCTTTGGCAGAACGGAAGCATCCGTCATTATTTGCCAGTTGATGTGCTGAGGATGACACTGAAATTTTGTGTTTTTAATTCTTGTGTGCCTGAAGTTCTAGTGCATAATATACACCAGAGCCTATTTCCTTGTAAAATATAGATGTCCCTTTTTGATCATCTGTCAAAATGAATTTTTTGATGTAACAAGTGAACTACTTTTTACTTTTTACAGTCTAACAGATCAATGACTGTCTCTGAGTGAATTCAGTGGTTGTTACTCCTGAACTCCCAAAAACATTTTAACCTCAACATTTACATCATAATGGTAGATGCAAATAAGAAAATCATAGGCTTGTGCATGGCTTGTATGTGTACCACTAATATATCAGAATTTGCATTTGCAATGCATTCTAACTGTGCAAATTGTGTCTCCATTCCGTCCTTTCACTTGCACCTTACGGAGTGGCATGATATTCATTTCTTCTACACTTTCTCCTCTGTCCTGAGCGTCTAATCTGCTCATCTGCCCATCTCGTCTTCCTCTCCTGTTAGGAGATAGATTCCATAGATAACTAATTTCTTCAGCATCCAATAATGCTGAACCATGAGAGTTACAATGATATTTCGATGTATTTAGTGTCAGTTGATTTTGATTCTGTTTCTCATGTCATGTGCCATAATGTTTGCATGTACAAATGCCAGACATACAGTATATCAGCATAACAAGACTTCAGCCTGCTGGGAAATCACTGTTGTGTTTTGTGAGACCATTGCTGTTAAGCCATACTTAAGAATATGATAACCTCAAATGAAGCTGAAAAGGAATTTTGTTGCACATACAATATCTTGTATAACTACTATAACTGTCAGTAACCGTCCCACATAATCAGTGCCACTGATTTTTGGAATTTTGACCTTTGACACAATGCACTTACTTGTGTTTGCTGTACTGATGGTGGTAAAATGTATTCAGTCCGTTTTGAATTTGATTTTGATAATAGTTCCATCACATCTGTACAATTCCTGTTAAGTGCACTTATCTTCCCTGTCAAAGATTCAATATTCAGTATATGACTGTCAATGGGCTACTACTGCAACATTTTGACATGGATATGTACCGGTCGTTGTGAAATAAAACAAGTCAGTGTTAATGTCCTGTTCAGCATAATAATCCTTGTTCAACATCACCATGAGTAGTCGTTCAAAAGAGCATTTATTGGAAATTCAGCCAGTTGGCTGTCAAGGAAGCACAGCTGATGTGAAATCTGCCTTTGCATGTCATATGCACGACCCTACAGGCCTTGAATCCAAGCTATTACAATGAGAGAAATCAAAGGTCCGATTGTGTGGATGATGACACTGGTGTTGGCAAAGGCAGCAGCGTTAAAAGCTTTAGAATTGTACTGTTTGGGAAATTTTTGGCCTTGATGTCTGTAAAGCGGCGGCTCCTTCTCAGAGGAAGCTGCATTCTTGCCATGATGATCAGGAGAACTGTGCTTTGGCTTGCCGAAGAGGCCCAAGCCGTACCCGGTGCCACCCAGGGCACCAGCAGCCATGGCTCCAGCCCACTTCAGACCTTGCTTAGATAAACCACGGCCCTGGGACGGGGGCACTTTGTCTTTGTCTTTGTCTTTGTCTCTGTCTTTGTCCTTGTCTTTGTCTTTGTTGCCTCGTCCTCGGAAAAGCCCCCCGCGCTTACCATATGCATACTGTGCTCCAGGACACAGTGTTGCCATCAGCAACAGGGAAAGCAACAGAGCCAGAAGCTTCTTCATCGTGGAGAAATCTGTTTCTGGAAAGGCAAATCCAACACCTCAAGGTTCAGCCAGGAGTATGTCAAGACTAAATGTATTTTACTTCACTTATCACACAGCATTCCTTTCTATTTTCAATAGAGCAGTCTGTCTTTCCATGTGTCATTAAACCTTTGGATTTGCACACGGGACACCAGCAGTCACATGCTCGCTACCACAACACACCTCCCTGCCAGAACCGTCCACAACAGACATCTAGAACTGTCCAAAATGCCTTGTCAACAGAGGGATTAGACTGCCATTATGGCTGTTATTCATATCCGCGCCTTTTATAAAGCATCTGGTCTTGGCTGGCGCTATTATGTGGTCTGTGTTTGCATTTCACAGCTGAGTTAATAGGAAATACTGTACAATGGCCCTTAAATGTGGTAATTTTGTTGTAGGTATTTACCTTTAATTGCATAGACTCTAATATAATAGTATATACAAAAATGATAGAAATGGAATGGGTATAAAAACATGGAAACATTTCGAATTAAACAATATAGTAAATAAAATTCGGCTACAAATATGAGTAAATATGTGACAGGGATTCCACCCTTACCTTTCTGCCTGTTTTAGAGCTGGGCTCATTTGATGTTTGTTTGTCTGTCTGCATCATTTTCTCACCAGTAGGCTGGGTACAGGTTGGCAAAGCTCCTCCCCCCAAATATCCAGCTTTGCTATTGGTTGAAGATCAATAATGCCCAACAAGCTGAATGTTCTTTGCTGATGCCAACTTTTCACATCCAAATAGAACGTGTGGATCTGACCAGCTTCAAATTGATGACATTCTTTCGTCAATTTTTGTTGTCATTGTGAATTGTGACAGTTTGAGGTAAAGAGTACAGTGTTGGTTCTGAATTTAACATTTCTATGCTTTTGTACTGCCGGCGCGTCAAAGAATTGAAGACATTATGTAAGATTAATAAAGAATTCTTTCAAGGCTCTTGAGAAAGGAATAGAGGGGCGCCATAATGCAGATGAATGAATGAATGCATGAGACATTTAGTGTGAGAACTTTTAAGACTGAGATGATGCACTGATGCCAGGAAGTTGGCAAGAAGTGGAACAACAGACCATTGTTGAATATACTGTGGCAGTAGTGTAAACCAAGAATGTTTTGGAAAGAAGCTTGACAGTATTTGAGTCGAAAACATTTAAATTGACCCCAACAAACATTCAAAATGATCCCTTCAGAATATGTGTGCTTTATTTACAGTAACAAATTAGCATTCTGCCTGAGTACTGCCTACAGTTACTGCAAACGTGATTTGCTGCACATGCAGTAAACAAGTGTCAGCCTCCTGCAGGAAGAAAACAATCGAGCAAAAAATTATCCAACATCTTCTGCAGGTGAAGTGATGAATGTCTGCATTTACCAGCCTAACCAAACCAAAACAAACAAGCAAAAACAGACCCATATTACATAACAATCTCTCAGGAAAAAACAAAAACAAAGTGTAGCTTGAAGCGGGAAGTTGGATGATGTTTCCTCCCCCTCTGTGCACAGACCTAGATCACATTTTCAAAGAGCTGCATGGAAGCCATTATGTTTTCATCCTGTTGGGAGCAGTGAGAGAGAGCACAAGTCTTGAAGTCAGCATTATTCATCACAGTTCTGCAGGTCAACAGCTATTTTGCGCAAATCAATGTTGGAGATTCACATTCTCAAAAGCCTCCTTAAGGCGTTCTTAGTGGCCACTTCCACAGTAACTGAGCGGAAACAAGGTCCATTCGGACTCGACTTGGTATGTGTCATAGCATTGTTGGATTTTCCCATGCAGGTTACAAGTTAGCTGTAGATTGAAAACTGCAAAAGAACTCCAACACTTTCGTTTAAGGGGTAAGCTTTAAAGGGGTCTGGTAGACAACGTGAATGAATTACCTTTTGGCAGGTTTCTATAAATTCATCAATAGTGACCACTCCATCTCTGTTGCGATCCATCTTCTGGAAAAAATGACAGATTTGTCAGTTAAAATGGAATGGATCAGGAAGCAGCACCAGGAGCGAAGGCTGGAGAGGTCCTCCTTTCTACTGCATATTGGTGAATATCTCTGCCTGTCAGGGAGACCAGGGATCAATTCCCTGACAAGGAGAAAGAGTTTTTTTTAGAAAGCAGTGGCGCAATGATGGTGGGGACTTGGCTTGGGAACTGCAATTCAAGTCCCACCCCCAACAAGTTAAGAGGGAGATGCCGCAGATGTTTAGTTAACAATTCCCGGTGTGTGTCCACTCCATGCCTTGAAATAATTAAACTTGTTTCGTTGTTGATTGATGAAATATGACCACAAAAATGAATTCTCATGTTGCTTGGTAATGCCAGTCCCAGAGGATGCATTTCTATCTTTATCACAACATTCAGCAATAAATATGGTTATCACAGCTGACTATGAAATTAATGTGCATGATAAAACAGCTACAATTACTGTGAAGAAATACATCTTTGAGACCATGGAGGCACAAGCAGACATTACTTCTTATTTGAAATATGACAGTCAACGTACCTGGAAGAATTTCTCTACATGCTCAAACGGGGAATCATCTCGCACACTTGGCAAGGTGTACCTGCCCATCATGTCATAGATAGAGGTCATGATTGCCAACATTTCCTACAAGGACGACAGCAAAGACGGGATGTAAAGTTAAAAATCCAATTACTATTACTGGACAGGTGCTCTCCAGCTGTACCTCTTTGGTGATATAGCCATCTTTGTTGATGTCGTACAGGTTGAACGCCCATCGCAGCTTCTCAGTGACAGAGCCTCGGAGCAGCACCGACAACCCTACAACAAAGTCCTGCAGAGGCAACACAGGCAAAGCATTGATAATACAGGCCAGTCTTTGCATTTCATATGGATGGTCACCTGTTTACTTGCCTCAAATCGGATTGCGCCACTTCTGTCCATGTCAAATGCATTGAATAAGAAATGTGCATACGTGGTGGCATCTGAGAGCAAACAATGGACAGGCAAAGTTAAATATAGATGACACTTAATACAGTTGGTATCAGTGATGAATGAAGTGATACACTGTGCAGTGATTCAACATTAATCATCTGATACAGTGATGGATCAGTTTATAAGTCACTGGCCACTGTAGTTCTCCGAGTTTGGTCAAGTCATTTGTATAATTTTTCGAATGGCAACTGAGACTTTTGTCTTTCATATTCCTGCTTTGTGTTGCGTACCTCCTTGGGGGAAGAACTGTGAGTAAATCATCTTAAATGTCTCTTCATCTACCAATCCACTGGGACATTCCTGTCAGAGGGACAATTCAAACATTAAGTTCAGTGTTAACATTGACCACTCTTTGTTGCTTAACCGTGTATCTGTCTTAATCTGACATTTTGCATCCAGTACAATAATGAACTACACAAAAAGTGCCTCCATCTGTGTACATTCCCAGGGGATATGTACATTTTGTGATCTGACCAAAACAAAGACTAACATTTCTATCCATTGCAAAAATTCATATTCAATAGTATTTTAGGGAATAAAATATTGAATCGACATCAATCTAGATCAACCACCTTATCAATCATTGGTGACTGGTGACATTTTACCAGCTGTCATCATTTCACCAAATGTCAAACACACAAAATCCATTGTACAATTAAAAAAACATTATACATTATAAAAAAAGCAATTTGTAAAAGTTAATATACCGACACATCTCAGTTCTGCAGTTGTTACTGACACCATTCTCTTCCAAACAACCTCATCCAAACAATTTCCTGAGTTCGGCAAGCTGCTAAATGTAATTACATTCGTGTGGTTACTGAAAGTAAGACCCCACTTTTCATTCATATCTCAGATTGATTGGATGATGTCTCATCGTGCAGACACTCTGATCGACTTCTGCCCACAGTAGGGCGGTGACCACAGATTTGTGGTATGACACTGTGCACTGCTGGTTAGACACAGCTTGAGGCTTGTTTGTCCGTCCAGATCAAACCTGCTACAGTCAAGCTTTACATGTTGACTATGTAACATACATTTTTGAACCCTCTGTAAAGTGACTGAAGCTCCTTCCTGGTGAACTGGGTCTGGGCCTGCAGCTGCTCAAGACCTTCAGGCTGGTGCCGCACCATGGACAGCTCAAGGTCACTGTCACAACTGTCTGTCAGACAGAGACACACCAAACAGGAGAAGAAAGACAAGGGGGGACAGCCGGGATAAGGGAGGAAATCAAAGTAAATAATTGTGAGGGTGTACAATGGAATGAAATGAGGGACGAGGACGAGGACCAGATGAGAGCTGTGAGGTGGTAAAACCAGAAATGCTCACCATCTTTAAAAACAGAAGCACAGAAAAACCGAAGTTTGGGAAGGGAGGTTGAGGAGTTTGAGGGAACAATCGAGGAAAGGGAATGCAGGGAGGGGTTGAAAAGAACATGTGGTGGTGGTGGTAGTGGTGGTGAGACGGAGGGGGAGATTTCACAGTAGAGTGGAGGAGAACATGAGTCAGAGCAGCCTGATGTTTGGAAAAAGGATGTTGGAGATCAGAGCAGGGGAATGAAAACACACGAGGGTGGGACAGTCAAAGGGGTCCATTCAGCAGAGGGAGACCAGCGGGGATACTCACCATCTTTACAACAAGAGCAAAGATGGTTTGGGAGAGACGAGGAGGGGCAAGGGAGAGACAAGAGAGGAGATTCAAAGTAAAGTCAGAGCCTGTGTGCCTGTAGTTTCACACTTTATCCACACGGCCCTGTCGTACAGCAATAGTTCATTTATATTGGATAAACTTTGAGTCCCTGCCTCTCCCCACTCTAACTCCTCAGGTCTTACCTTCCAGTGACAGTGGCTCCCAGATGCCAAACTGTTTGAGCACGATGACAAACAACCCAATAACTACGGCGATGGCGATCGCCTCCATGCCATCCACGCCCATACTTGTCTTGCATCAGATGGCGTCAGAGAAACAACTTTTAAAGCAAACAACGTTGAGTTGGAACATGCAACTCGCATCCACATGCATCACCTGCGTCCCCTGCGCGGAGGCATTGAGAGGCTTGTGCTTCCTCACAGCCCGGATGGAATGAACTCACTGAGTCGTGAGAATAAGCGGGACTGCTGCTGTGTGTCCTCCTCCAAGAGTTGGGGTTCAAAGTCCGTCATGTGTCAGGAGAGTCGGGTTCTAAACACACTACAGCTGGAAGCTCCTGAGAACATCCAGGTCCATCACCAGCAGCTTGTGCTGCATGTCTGTCACAAGAGGAATATCCTGTGCAGCTCACATTTAGGATCCCACACAACAACTGCATCAACTCAGGGCTCCACCTTCCCTTTCTTACTCTCTCTCTCGTTGAGTGTGTGATTGTGTGGGTGTATGTTTGGGCGCTTAGCGAAGTGTTTTTTTCCCCCTCACTAATAGTCTCTGATTGGCAGTCCAGGCTGCCTTTATTTGCTCGGTCATTTCAAGGATGCAAAGCTGTAAACCAGGCATTGATCCCCCTCTGCTGATGGCTGGAATATGAACAGCACTTAAGAATGAAGGAGCCAGCCCTGCCCTTTGTTGGCGCTGCCTGTGTCCACTGGGTTATATAACTGAGTCAGGAACTCACCCTGAGCAACGACTAATTTGACAGACTGTCGTAAAAAAAAGGAAAGACCTTCAGAATTAGTTGAACAGGGAATCCTTCAATTGGTCTCACATGTTTCTTTACAACAATTCCATATTAATTGAGAACATGGCGCTTAAGCACTGACATTGATGGCAGAATCAGCTAACAACGTTCAAGAACTTTATGAGTCACATTCTCAGGGTGCACAGTGAGACCAAAGTGGCAGTGCAGTGGAATGTGCAAATGGCAAAGTTCACTGGTTTCTTCCAGTCACAGTTTGAGTACGGGTGCAGAGCCCAAAGGCAGAAGCAAGAATGAAGACAAAGATGAGCATATTTCAGAACTGCTGAGTCAGCACAACATAATGGACTGAGTAGCAGAATGAAGAGAGGAATGGAGAGCAAATCAATTGCCCAGAAGTGGACTAGAAGAGGGGAGAGAATGTGGGCCAGAATGCATTGCAGTGGCTGGGTGGGGGTGTGGGGTGGGTATGGGAGTTGAAATGGACTTGTTAATGACTGGAACCTCTAACAAGACAAGATTTCAAAACTACAGCACATTCCACTATTAAGAGGGGACACGCAAACTGGAGTTGTGTCAATGATTTTGTATCAATACCAGCGACCACGATGAGAAAAACATGCTTGACAAACCAAGCATGAATGTGAAATAAACAAATGGGGCACCGTTGTTGGCCTGAATGTAAAATGTAAGCAAACTGATGATAACGTGTATGTTGAGAAGTCATTTATAATCCTTCTCCTCAGCCTCCCTCTGCTCCAGGTGCGACATGCTCTGGGCAGTCTGCAGTTTGCATCGCGGGTTGGTGTTGTTGTAGAGCAGGTGTGTCGATCAGAGGCCCCGTCTTAGTCAATGTGGCCCCTGCGCCAAAAAGTTTGCCCACTCTTGGTTAGGAGGATGCCATCCTCTATTTGCTCTACCGAGTCCACTCGCATCTGGACAGGGGGGGCGGCACAGCAAAGTATTCTCTCTCTGGACCTCTCAAATGCCATTAATACCATCCAGCCACTCACACTCCAAAATAAGCCGATGCATATGCCTGGTTGACTGCATCTCAGCTACCTCACTGAAGAACCACAGTGTGGCAGGCTGAAGGACACCAGGTCTGATACTGGCCAGCAGCTCTGGAGCGCCCAGAGCATGGTGATCTAGACCTAAGGCTTCTACTACAACTCGTAACTATGTCACACCCAGATGTTCGCTGATGACACAGACATCATTGGGTGTATCAGGGGCAACAAAGAAGGGAGGAACTGGAGCCTGGTGAGGGACTATGCTGTCTGGTGCTGCAGGAACTACCTGCAATGCAACACCTCAAAATCGAAAGAACCGGTCATTTACTTTGGGAAGTGTAGTCAAAGACTGCAGGAAACATCTGCAGGAAACTCTAATAGAACTTTTGCCAGTCTATGGTGGCCAACGCCTATTCTATACTGTGGTGGCTGGAGGGGGTTGTGGGGAGGCACTTCAAAGGAGGACTCATCCAAGCTGGACAAGCTGATCATAGGCCCGCTCTGTGGTCAGCATGAAGCTGGACTCTGTGGGGACAGTGGCAGAGAAGACGACTTTGGACAAACTGCTGGATATCATAGACAGTTGCAGTCACCCTCTGCACACAGTCACCAGCAAACAGTGGAGACTGTCCAGTGATCGACTGTGACCTCCCAAATGCAGGACCAACAGATTTAAGAACTCTTTTGTTTTGCTGACCATGAATTTCCTCAATTGGGGAAAAATGTGGTGCTAGAGGAGTCACGGGAAGTGATCAAACTAACAGTGAAGCACAAATCTCAACCTCAGAGGAGCCTTTCTATCCACCATCCTACCTGCCTAACTAGCAACCTAACTGTTCAATCCAGTTTGAGCAAAGTAAAAGTAAAGATAACCATAAAAGGAGCTAAAAGATGGGAAGACAATGTCAGCAAAAACTATATAGCATCCGGCATATACTCTGCCTTTCTATGAACATACAAGATGCATGAGGTCAGGAGAAATCTCATCTACCTTAAAAATAATGTAACGTTAGACCATTTAATGCACCTTAAGTGCTGATCTTTCCCAGGTCTTCTATTAAAAACACAGGCCGCTTCTGCAGGGGGAGATGCAGCACTCATCAGTCTCACCACCAGGATTTCATGACCTCAGCAAAAGCTGCACTATAGCTCAGACAGGACGATGTCATACAATGAAACACTTTGCAACTCTTTGCACATATATGCAGAGAATTGGAAAAACATCATTGCTCTTTCACAGTGTGCAATTTCGTTTATGCCCCAGTTTGGATTCCTCCTCTCAAGCCAATGCCAAACAAAACACATCTGATACAGATATACGTAATGATCGTTAACAAATGTTTTATTGATTGAAAATATCATCCAACAAGGGGGTTAATTTGCCCTGCTCTCCTTCACTATCAAATGATGTAACTTTTATGAACATATATTATGAATGCGCCGGCCTTTGCTCTTAGGAGACGCACTGACTGACGCCAAACAGGAGACAGACGCCTGATGAATAACTTACACCTCAGCTGCTACATAATAATATGTCTTATTTCACATTCTGTGTCATAATTCAATTATATGATGACAAAAATTCAAATAAACCATCGGAGCAATTACGATGTAGTTCTGACACGGGTACCATCTTTTAGAATCAGGAGTTATAGGGAAACCAGATGAGCAGACCATTGACCTCTGCTGGACAAAGAGAGTACTGCGTGGCGAGGTCTAGTACAATAATGTGCCAAGACCAGCAGGCGGCAGTCTATACTGAGCAATCGCATCAACCACGACCTCACAGTGGTTGGAATAAAAGAACATTTTGGCAGAATTTCTTGGTCAGATTTTCAAGTCGGCGTGAAATGTGTCTGATGGCATCATTTCTCGTTTGGTCCACAACAGATGCATAAAAGACATAAATGAAAAATCTGAATTATTTTGTTCTGTGGTTTCTGCTTAAATCAGAGAAGATAATTATTGTAAGATCCCAGTCGAGTAATCGGTTACTTTAGCATCACAACATTTTGAGTTGGAGGTTCCTTACTACTTTTTGTTTCAATGTCACTTTGTCCCCTGATATTCTACGGACAGATTGTACGGACACACAATTTTTATACTGGCTGAGAGAAATATGAAGTAATCAATTGAAAAAGAGGTCAGACAAATGTGTGCAATGAACAAAACAATAGAAAATGTGAAAAGCAGAGGACTGTTTTCAAATCATCTGTATCTTCTTAGCAGTGACTGATGAAGAGTTTCTTTGAAACTGAGTGAGGAAAGAAAACTAAGCAATCAAAAGACCCACTTTGTAAACGACAATTTCTAAACAAAAGATTAACAGATACTGCAGACAGGGTGGCAATGTGCCACAGTGGTAAGCTACAGCTTGTCAAATATCACCGCAGTAATCATGGTCTGCCTGTGCAGAGGGCCAATGTCAATAATTTAGCTGGACCCAGAAAAAAGGAGGCTCGTGGGGGTTTGGTCCAGATGCTGCACTCTACTCACTGCAGCTGCACAAGGAGCCATTTCCACCCCGTGCGAAAGAGAAAGAAACATTTTCTTCTTCTCTTCATTCTCTTGTATGTTGAAGCCACCACCAAATACAAGATTGTGATCAGCAGTAGGCTTGAACATACATAATCATTCCTATATACCAGGCTTAGATGGAAAGAAAGTGCGCCACAGCCAGATGGATTAGCTGTTGAGACAAAGTGGCAACTTGTGACGAAACAGGCCCGCTGTACAAGAGGCAAGCAGGATGAGAGGCAGGCCAGACTATGGAATTTCAATTGCATACAGAATAGCTTCATTAAAATTCATGTATTCGGTCAGAGAGGAGAGTCGTGGCCGCAGTTTGTCCCATTCCAAGGAGTCCACAGCCTACCTGGCCCCTGCTGGGTGGTGCTGGCGATGATCCACTTGACGAGGCAGCACTTCATCAGAGAATTGCGGGAGATCCGAGGTCTCTGCCACTTGGACCCCCCCTCGGTCTGGCCCTCTGGATTTGCCTCCTTCCCGTTGGGGTCTGACATCAGGTCGCCGTCTGCTGACTTTTCACCACCCTGGGGGAGGGAACAGGTTGGAATTTATCCCGCGGAAGGAGATTTCTTTTTTAATAGTAACTTCAGCTCCTGGTGTTTGACTCCCAACTGCCAGATTTATTTTAGTTTCACATGTGTTTCCTCTCTGTGTTTCTCTTCAATCTTACTGCGGCGAGAGTGCTGTGAATAAATCAGGCTTTTGAAAGGTCACTGTGTTCTGTAATGTAAAGCATTTATGGGGAACACGGAGAGAATTAGTGCCGTCTGGGAAGCTCCTTGGCCCCGTCGTCCTCCATCTGAGTATGGAGGGATGGCCAAGCGTACGCGGCATTGAAAGATGTCACTCAATAATTCACACTCTTTAAAGCTGCATCAATAAAAGATCTGAGCTGGCAGCTACAGCGAGGGAAGACTGTGACGAACCCCCCACTCGCCCCCTGCAGCTTGAATATGTAGGATTATCAAAAAGCTGTGGACACAATTGAGGCAAGAACGAGAAAGAATAAACATGAACCGAAAATGTCATGAGACATTCTATCTGACCACCAAAAGTCCACGAACCCAGATGGCAACACAGGGTTGTGTAAAATGTCCTCCTTACAGATGTGGAAATTAACACTTGTGATGATTTTTATTTGGTACTGCTACTCCATGACTACAACCACATAGTAATTATTTATCAGTCTGGAATGAAAAACGGAAATGATGAGTGTAATCGGAAGAAATAATGACTTATTTTAAATGTGTTGTTTTCTGCATGTGTTTCTCTTAATATCTGTACATTATAGTTATATGGGTAAGAAGGGATATTCAGAACAAAGCAGATACAGATGATCAAGAAAGAGAAGAAACAGAGATATGACGACTTTAACTGACATTTCCTTTAGGTTTCTCGATCCCCTCCATTTCTCTCCCTCTCTCTCTGAATGATTTGCAGGTGCCATCCTCTTACCCTTGGACATGTCCGTGCATCATCAATGCCACACATGTGGAGGACAGAATGCAAGAAAGACACAGTGCAAGAATGAAAGAAAAGCGCATCTCCTCAACTCC
>OMPJ01015597.1:0-33180 GCA_900312935.1 Carapus acus | reverse complement strand
GGGAAGGAGGTAGAAAGAATGCCAGAGGGAGATATGGGAGGGCAAGAGAAAGAAGGACAATGAAGCAATGAGCGGCAGAGAAGATTGAAGAAATAGAGTGACACAGATATGAAAGAAGAGAGTGAGAGAGAGACACGGAGAGAGCAATAGCGGGAAAGGGAGAGGTCGAGCGAGAGACTCATAGACCATAAGACCATAAGAGTTAAAGCAAATCCTTCCCCACCGCTCTAAACACAGCCCCAGCCAACGAAGTCAAACTAACAAATCGCCTTGCAAAACACAATTACTGTAAATTTGACATTGAAGTGGAGATTTGTGACTCAGCTCCTCTCTGGAATCGGTGGAGGACGTTCTTTTTTTTTATCTTTTTATTCCACTTGTTTTCCTTCTCACGTCTCCTATGGATTCATGGAAGGAGGAATCAGTCATAACGATTTGGCAGAACCTTTCTGGCAATTTGGCTACTATCTGCAATCATCACTCATAACTACTTGACCACCCGCCCCCCACTCCCTCTCTCTCTTTCTATTTCCCTTCCTCCCTTTTTTCCCCTTCTCGCCATTGTGGTGCCCTCACAGTGCCGAGCCCACATGGCGTTCGAGTTCTCGGCATCACTGTGTGTGTCTGATTAGAAACAGGCACCTGGAGGCCAAACTACTCGCTGTGGTTCCCAGCGTGGTACAGCGTACACACACACGCACACACACTCATGCGTCCTTCTGTGGTCTGTAAAGATCTTATCAAACTCCCGTCTGGCTCTCCAGAAGGAATTTTGGACTTGTTTCAGCCGTGGCTGCTTCGACCTTGCCATGTGTCTTTCCTTCTTCTGAGTCAGTTGAAGTCATAAAAGTTTGCCTCCTGCCCCCCGTGTGACCCCTTCATCACATTAGAGGATGGGCGCTGCCGCTCACACCCCAATCTCCATCCTGTTTATCTAACCTGTTAGTAGAATGGAGATGTTTGACAGCCACAGACAGTTTAGACAAGTACAGATGTGTTTCATCCATCCATCATCTGCAAGCGGAACAGATAGACATGGACCACCGACTGCCTCATTGCTCAACTCTGACGGCAACGGCTCAGTGCGAAAATATTTGAACATGAGATGCCAGTTTTATTGTAAATGCTGTGGACTTTGTAAAACCTAATTTCATATTTTGCCAGTGGACCGGCCGATGTCTTTGTTGTTGTCGTTATTATTGTTTTTTCAGTTGTGGGAAGATTGATTCGTGGTTGATTGATTCATGGTTTGGTAGATCTGCTGATAGATGAGGGCAGACTGAGGCTGGATAAACAAGGTGGTTGGAATTCTGCACGGAAATGCAAAGGACTCCGTTCAAGGAGATTCATTTTCACAATTTCGGGAGTAAACTGATGCAACATAGGGAATAAGGGAGCAATGGAGCTAGGGAACTGAGAATAATTGGGTTGATGGATATTTGACTTAAGGCTGCTATGCAGGAAGCAGATGAGTAAATGCTGATGATTAACATTCTCGTCATTCAGAGGCTATGTTTTCCATCGTGTGGTGGTGGACTCTTGCCGGGCACTTAAGGAGACTGATTTCAAACCAGGTGAGGACCGAAAAAATTAAAAGAAAATTAGGAAGCGGTTCTCATCCTTTCTTGTGGACCAGCTGGCGCTGTTGCCTTCTGCTTTTGCTGTTTGTGGCAACACCTATCAAGCGAGTCAGGAGGAGCAGGATGAAGGGAATCCATGGTTGGATCGTAGTATCCATAATGACCAAAAGAGTTGCAGACTTTCAAATGGAATTCTTCTCAGACTGCTCAGTGCTCTTTATCTGAAAATGTTTCTCCTCGATCACTCAAAAGGGCCCGGTCAGGTGCCACAGCCGTCACTGATTTGTTCCGCCACTATTTGCAATTGTTTCAGACTGGGGGGGTTTGTGCGGCCTCTCTATCCCTGATTGGCTGCCATGTCATTAATTTGTTAAATTAATGACAAATTAGTTTGCGTCATTAATTTAGCAGCAGCATTTGCTCTCATTGGATGATGTAAGAACCTCAGCCATGGTACGAAACAGTTTGACACTCTTCACTGCTGTTTGAAGTCAAACCCATCTGCTCTGCGGTGATCTTTTCGAGTTCCCTCTGTCCTTGTCATTTTTCTCCAAACTCCTCTGTGCATCCTCATCGTGTTTTTTTGTCTCTTGACCTCCATCATGGCAGTATATGTTCAACCACCGCTGCTTAGTCCAATTCGTCTTTCACATCATGTCCGCCTCTTGTCTGTTTGTCATTCTGTGTGAGCGATTGCTGCCTCCTGCACTGCCGCTCCACTCTACAGCCCCGCTTCCCTTTACTTGTCCTCCTTCCGGACAATTACAGCAACAGAGGGAGATTGTTTGCTGCACCACACTGTTTGAATTGTAGCTTAACTAACGGATGACAAAGAGTTTTTGAGCATGACCCAATCACCAGATAAAAGCAAAAAGCTTCTGGCTTGTCGGAACCGAGGAGGACAATGGACAAAAGAACCATTCGGAGGGGGGAAAAAAGCGCCTTGTTACATTTCATTCCACGCTTATTATTGTTTTGTAACATTCCTGAGTCCCTCCAGGGACATAAACCAGATATTGGGACAGGCTGCAGATTAGCGGAGGTTGTAATTAGAGGTCAAACAGGCTCTATTGCACCTCATTATGTGAAATGATACGGAAATAATACCGTCAGACACAGCGAACCCTTTCTTTTTTTTCTGTTTCTCTCTGTCGAT
This sequence comes from Carapus acus, assembly GCA_900312935.1. NCBI lineage: Eukaryota > Metazoa > Chordata > Actinopteri > Ophidiiformes > Carapidae > Carapus > Carapus acus. The sequence continues at coordinate 30,444 of OMPJ01015597.1, read as the reverse complement.
CGTCCATCAAAAATCTGAGCTCAACCGTAAAACAAATATTCTTATATTTGATAACTGTTGGTTCTGTTGTCGCCTGTTTCCTGTTAACGTCCCAATGCAGCTGTATCCTGTTAGGAGGCAGTGCAAGAGCTCCTCACTGTAAAAGCGCTGCCCCAGTGCTCGCTGCCTCTTGGTTGTTTGGAGGCAGTGTCAGAAGAGGAAGGAGAAGAAGGAGAAGGGGAGGAAGAAATTTATGGTCATAGTTCATCATAACTCCAGTGTGGTTTAGGGTCAACAATGGGGACACAGGAAATGATTCATTTCAAAGTTTGAAGCATCTGGGATCAACAAGCTGAGAGGCAGGATAGAGTGAGTGCGCCAGCAGGCGAGTGAGCGGGCGAGCGAGTCGGCCTGGCGTTTTGAACACGAGTGATTCCACTCGACTGATGCGATTAAAATTCAGCGAGGAGAAATGGAGTGGAATATGGGATGTCTGAACCAGCCGTCCCAGAGGCTTAACAGAATTGAATCACAGCACTTCACACTCACACACACACACAAATGGCTAATATGCAAAATCCGAGGATTAAACCATTTCATCGGTTCCTCGTTCTGCAATTTCCTTTCATTTCCAGTAATTTTTCAATGGTGGCTCATGAAAAACGAGATGTTTTGACTGCTCTACACGTTTTATAATCGCAGCTGTCGGCTCGGCGTGTGTTCAAGGCTGCTGATCAAACAGAAACGCATGAGTTAATCACATTTATGACACAGAAATGATTTTGGGGTATTTGCACTTGAGACTCAACCATGAACTTGGATCTGCTTTAGCGCACCAACACACTAAAGGCCACGCATACACACACATTCTACACACATGGCAATTTGTGGTTACAGCAACACAGGGACTGTGCATAACTGTCTGCATTAAAAAACACTGCCACGACACAAAATAAAAATGTTAGCGTCCCCGAACATTATACCAAAAGCACAGCTGCTCAAAGTTTGAACACATCTAGCATTTAATCAAAACAGTAACACTGGCATCATTGTAGGCTGAGAACGTCTCTGTGTCCTCACCTTTGGCCAACCATGGAATGGTGGCACAGTCTCGGCACCCATCTGGGAACACCTTCGGAACAGGCGGCTTTCCTTGCATTGACAGCTTGACAGTAGGGTCTACTAAGTAGACAGTATCATAACGGGAAGCTTGACATTGCTCTACGAGTAGCCTAGAATTGAACCAGTTACTTAGCAGTAGCTGCGGTGTGACGGATTTCTTCTTGCTTTTCTTTGGCGTCAAGCAGCAGTTTCAAACTAATGTGGGTGAATGAAAAATGGTCTTTAAAGGAAAAAATTAGATTTTTGGAATAGATACTTCTATCCACCTTTAAGTAGATGGTAAGTCGTTTACACAAAATTACTGAGATAATACTGTGGTTAATAATCCAATCATCCATGGACTCACTCCGTCGACTTGGACATCTCAGTAGATGTCCCTGGCTGAATATTGTAATGTGATTGTGATTGTAATGAGGTGAGTGTGGAGCAAGCCAGTGCACTCCACCATTCACTCCTAATTGCTCGTTTTAAATGAGGGTCTTATCAGTTAATTGCGCGTTGGATGTACACGGCACGTCGCTTTGAAACAGACAGTTAAACTGCCTGATTCCAAGCAGGCCAGTATATCAAACCAGCTACAAGTGAGATCTGCACAATACGTGTGTCTGAGTCTGGTCTCCGTATCTCTCTCTCTCTCTCTCTCTCTCTCAAACTAACACACACACACGTAAACACGACCCTATCAGACCAAACTATCCAACTGTAAACAGATTCGTCGAAGTACAAGAATTGAATCTGCATAAATCCAGCTTGGGCGTCTGGATTGTTTTCCATAATTTCACAATAAGAGCTCCTAATGGAGAGGAGGACACTGTCTGGCGAGTGTATGGCTGGATTAATGTGTCGGCCGAGTTATGAAGTTGGTCGCGTCATGATGAAGGAACTGCGGTAAATTCTATCCAAAGCACACAGCAATGGAAAGCAGGGCTGCTGTGTCACTGCTTAAATCATTGTTAAAATGTTGTATGTCAGGCTCGAGGGAGAGTAGGAACTCTTCCCGATAGTTGTGTAAAAAACAAACAAAGAAAAGGCAAATAAACTACATTCCAGAACTTGTCTGGACAAGAAAATGCAAATATTGTACATGAGGCCACTGATGCAGGAACAAAATGTTAGAATGTAGTGAGGGAATACATCTTGGAAAGAGAAGGCGGCTTGTGATGTCATCCTTGGTGAGCCAATTGAGGAAGGAGGTTGACGGAAATCCCACCGGTGAGGAACACACGCGACTGGATCTTGACTCCAGCTGACCAAGCAACTCCTCTGGGGCGTTTTGCTCGCAAACTCTAGACAGTCCCGTTTGTTCTCTGCTCATTTTGTACTCTACTGTACGATACAGGTTATCAAAAAAGATGGAGTGTTCTGTTGCAAGACTGTGTGAGTGTCAATGCATGCACATGCATGTGGTTGTGTGCCTGTGTGTGCCTGTGTGGGTGGAGGGGTGCTCGAGTAGCTTTGGTGAGGTCAGAGGCATGGCTCAATTGTCTGCAGCTTCCCGAAACAAAAGCACACACACAAACACACACAAAGAACACGTTAACTTCACAACAGATTGACATTTCCGCACAGATCAAACCGAGGCAGGACAACAGGCCCGAACATCACGTCTGCGTCTGTGAGCAGACGTCTACGTGGGGACCATTGCAGCAAGCAACCTGCACAAGTCACTACCCATCTTTCTCTACTTCTACTCCTTCCATTCCCGCTATCCTGACCCTGGGCCCGATTTCTCAAAATGGGTTTGAATCACCCATCAACGTCTTCATGAGCCTGTTTGGGAGCGTTTCAACACATTCATACCCACATGCCTTTGGGAGCGGGATGATGCAATATTTGGAAAGACTGAGCTGATTGGTACTGCTGCTCTCCGCCTCGCCGCTCACTGCCACCGGCGGCTAGTCATATTCCAGCATTAATGAAAAGGTCTTTTGAATGAGGAAGCTGCAGCCAGCAAAACTGCTTGTGAGTATCTGTGTGTGTTTGAGTGTGTGTTTGCGTGTGTTTATGGGTGGTCTGTTCCCCTCCTACTGACATATGCGCCGTGGGCAAGGTCATAATGTGATTACATTCACATTTTCATCTCAATAAACACACATAAGTGAATTACACTGCTCTGCTGGTCACAGGGCAGTGAAAAAATAAGCCAAAAAGGGGGAAAAAGGATCATTGAAATAGCATTAGGTGGTCTGTGTTTACATTTTTCCCCCCTTTTAAATCGGACAGGCTGAAAACAATTAATGTGTTAGCAGAGATCTGTTTGCCTCTCACTCAAATGTATTTCAGTGTGTACTTTTCTTGCTGTTGGGCTTTTTGTGTTGAGGCTGGACAGTGTGATTGCTGAGTGGTTGCGTTTCTGCTGCAGGATGTGTGTTTGCTGCATATTTATTGACATTTTCATTGGAGCTGTGACCAATGTGGGCCAATTTGTCGCCAGGCCCAACCAAGCTGTCAGAGTGACAAATTGCTCCATTCGGAAGGTGCGGGAGGTAAGTGAAGTGCTTAATGAGCATTTAATGAAAACTGTCGCAAATCACAGCCAAAGCTTCAGATAAGGGATGAACACAGCAGAGCCCCTGAAAGGGATGTAGGAACCCCAATGGAACCATATGGACCAATCACAACCTGTAGGTTGAGGCCTGAGGCACACAAGGTTTGTTCTCTGGTGGCACTCTTAGATTTGACATTTTAGGTAGGTATGTCCAAAATGGATGCCACCCAATAGCTGAAAATATGAACGGTATATAAAATCAAAGTAACGTAACATAATAGCTCTATAGATATTAACAGCTATCTAAATACAGGAGGAGCTAAATCATCGTGGCAAAGGGACGCAAAGGGAGAGACCATTACCATCATCTCTCTCTCATCCAAAGCAAAGCATTTTGGGCGGGAAATTAGTGTCCTCATCTTTGCCGGACCAATCAAGCCACGGAGGATGGGGGATATCTAACTGGTCTGGGGATGACAATGTTGAGTGAAAGATGACAACACGGGGAATGTGAGTGGCAGCCAGAAAGCCGGCAGGAAGCTGGCCTAGGATGATGACACAAGTAACAAGTGATTAGTGACAAGTTGTGACGTGTCCTTATTGTGGTTTTCACAAATCATTGTACTTTTTTTCTGACGCTTAAACGGCGGGACGCAACGTGTTCCAGCAGCTAGCAGATGAGAAAAAACATCATTGTTATGAATTCATGCAATGGGGTCTTGCAGCGTTCTCAGGTCAGAGACCGGGTGGAGGAGAGATGAAAAAATAAAGACGTTACACAAGGTTTGGCTGATTTATTGTCTAGTTAATGTTTGTGCAAGGATAAGAGTTACAAAATCTAAATACAACAAATGATAATATATCCTGTTCCTATAATACAATGTTATTTATACAAGACTCCTTTGAGCGGTATGTATAGATACTGCATATATGTTCAAATGTACCATGGACATTTTTTTTTTAAAGTTAAATTTATAATCATGGTGGGACAGACAATAAAATGACATCTAAACAACCACACAGCCTCAATCGATCATGTGCAATCTAGTTTCAGTGACACTGATGTGCTATTGTAGAATGTCCTTAGTACAACTTCATGAAAACAAACAACAACACAGAGCCAACAAACACAATACAGTTCCCTGTAGTGGTTACAAGTGCATTAGTTGTTTTGAAACAAGGAAGAAACTTAGTAAACAAAAAAAAACTATTTCTAGAGGTAAATTGTATTTGTCTCTGTCATATTTCCTTGTATTAGTTACAAGTTACATGACCCCCTTGGAGCTTTGGGAGTTGGCTACAGGAGTTTTGTAATTTCCTCATTCACAGACAGAGCAAATGTGCCAAAATTTATGTTGGATACAATGGATCCCCAGAGAAAACTGTTCCCAAAGATGTGGGAAAAAAAAGATAGAAAAACACAGACAGAGATTTCTCACCCCACCTCTCTGCAGAGACGTTTAGGTGAAAACTCACATCTCGCACATCTGTATGCTTGCTGCGTTTTTTTTTTTTTTTTTCCCAAAGCAAGAGTGTGACCAAATATACACAGTCTCATTTTCCTGACTTTATTGTGTTGTGGTGGACAAATACAGGATTTTGGTATATTAACAATTCTTGGTGCTATTGGAACATCCAGGGCTGTGACTCTCACATGCAGGGGCAGGTGAGTGCACACACGCGGCAGCGTTATGATTCATGCTGCACAGCCTGACATCTCCCATGGAATTTCGCAACCTGAGCATGCTCTACTAGTCTGAACCAGGCTACACTAAGAATATACTGACAAGAGAGTTGCTTTTCCTGCAGAGATTGCCAAAAACCAGTTTCAGAGGTTGAAGAGACCATAAATATTCTTCAACTAACGATTTGTTTTCTTTAATGTTTCAGTCTGGTTGTCAGTGTCTGTGGAGCTTCTCCGAGGTCCGCGTACCAAATCGAAGTGGAGGTTGAAACCAAAGGAGCATCTGTACTGCTAGTAGTTGCTTTTATGGTGATGTTGAAGAACGTTTTGCTCCTCATTTCTAAACCCTCTGCAAACATCCATTTGATTTTGGTGGTTGAAGTTGTGTTTAACAGTGAATGTACAGATGGGAGGCAAATTCTCCAATGAATATAAAACAATAAGTTTGTGAGGAGACAGAAACTGAAACAGTGAGATAATTGCACACCTCACCCTCTCTCTCGTGATGATACCAGATAACCAGCAATTTCACTTTTTTCGGGGCTCTACACTGAGCCAAGGTACCAAACACATTGCAAAGAGACGGAAGAGGTGGAGGAGGAGGGGGGCGAAGAGGCTCAGAAATGCCACTGCTGCAAGCATGCTGCTGTGTGGCAAACATTAAACCATGAAGGTTGAGGTGGAACTGCTAAGCGGGGCAGATAAACAAAAGTGAAAGGGCCGCATGGAGTACTGCCCGTCGGTCCGCGCTGATGACAGGCCACAATCTGGAGCGGTCACCCACAGCGCCGCAAGCTAACAGCACCGACTGGGAGCCAGTTGATTGACTTTTGTTACCCTCAGGGTGCCAACTGAAACCACACCAAATTGGGACTGTTTCTGTGGGTTCCGCTGCTGGTGCCAGAGTAGAACGAACATCCTGGAACGTTGTTAACCAAAAAACAAACAAACAAAGAAAAAACCCTCTGCAGGCTTTCTAAGTACCTCAAATAGTTGTGTGTAGCTTTTTTCGTACCTGCAGCAGAAGCGGTGCAAATGCACACATGCTTTAGCCAGTCTTAGCCTGCACTTTTTCTAAAAAGACACTTAAACCGACAATGTTTGGTTACTGTTGTTGTTTTAAGTATGGAACATACGACAAGTATGTGTTTGTTTTGGCTGAGCAGACATGCTAGCACTCAGTAAGCAGGCACGATTAGGAGGTAACAGTGGAGTAAACATGCTAACTCATCAGGCTGAGCTAATTTCAGTTTGGCAACGGAAACTGCTCAGGAACATGCAGACGACATCGTCACTGCTGTCTATAGAGTTGAAGTGGCTGTGTTCAATGCCGGGACTTTGCTTTGGACTTTCCTGTAAGGTTCTCTAGTTACCACAGGCAGAAAATAACCAAATCTAGCCGAAAAAGAAGAGGAAGGAGGTCTGGCTGCTGCTTGGCTGTCAATCAAAAAAAAAGAAAAAAAAGCACCACAAACCACCGATCTGTGGTGTTCTTGCCCAGCAGGACACAGGAAAGGATGTCTAAGTTTCAGGAACACAGAACCTCAGATTTTTCTTTATCATTATTGTTATCATTATTTTATTATCACTATTATTATTATTATTATTACTATGTAAATATATTAACATTTCTGAAAAAAATCTATGTTGCAGTCATGACGGTACTGCACAAGAGATTTGACCTTCTTGCAGGGTGTCAAGATGTACCTGGCAGTAATTTGCAGAATTCTTTGTGCGTGTCTGTCAAATTCGGCTTTTTCCCTGTCTGTCTGATTTTAGTGATACTCTGAGAGGATGCGATTGGCCATCACACAATTTGCGAGGTCGGGCGTCAACAACGGCTTTAGAACAAACAAAAAACAATGAACAAAAAAACCCTCACACCAATCAATTTTTATCAACAGTATCGGCTCCACACTGAGAAACTGCAACTTGACAGATTTTTGGGGTAAGAGGTCAAATTAAAATGCAAAAAAATAAATGTAAACCCTGTCTTCAAGCTGCTTTTTCTGTTGGCTGGTACAAAGAGGGGAGCAGCAAGCAATAACGACACACACACACACACACACACACAGTGGGAGTGAAAGTGTGTGGAGACATGAAGGTGCTTCCACGCTGACTTCTCGAGCCAGCCGAGCCAAAAAAACAACAAAAAGAAAAAGCCCAAAACAAAAAAAAAAAAAAAAAAACATGTTCAGCAGTGAACTTGAATGTCACAAGTGGCAGTGCCTCCTCAAACAGAGGGATGAGGGAGGTGTCAGGGAAGTCAGAGTGGATATGCACAAATTAGCGGCTTCAACAATTGCGCACAGCTGAGCATGGGTACACATCATGATCTCGATTTCACAAGAGATTTCCGTATCACACTCCAACAAAATATTTCCAGTGCATACACTTCTTATTTTTAATCCAGCATGGATTGTTGTTGTTGTTGTGCCTGTTTGTTAGGGTAGCATTGGTAGATATGAGAGGTTTATCTTTATTCATAACCTCATAGTAATGTAGCACTTGTCAGGTGTTCTCAGACGCAAGAGGGGAAACTGGATTCAACACTCCACCTCTTGTTTGCAGAGAAGGAGGAGAACGACTTTGTTTCGTCTGCTACATGTTACCTTGTTTGTCCGAAGATGACGAGGACGTTGACGGTGAGGGGGACGGCGCTTTGGGGAAAACTCTGTCGGTCGGGGTGACGCCTGGACTGCCCAGCCCAGAGGAGCTGGAGCTGCTGGAGCGGTGCGGCCCAGTCCCCTGTCCCAGCACTGGGGCGGGCCGGACGGGCCTGACAGGCGGCGGCCTGAGTGGGGCATTGGGCCGCCGGGCCGACAGGGCGGGTTTGAAAGTGGTCATGGTCTCAGAGGAGGAGCTGCTGCTGCTGCGTCGCTGGGCTGCGTCCAGGTCTCGGATCACTATGGTGTGCAGGGGGCTCCCTGAGGGGTCCGCGCCACTGCCACTCGGGTGCTTGAGAGGTTCCAGCGTGTCCAGAACCACATCAGGTGCATGCTTGGCCACATTTTGCCGCTCCAGCTCACGCAACTCATGCAAAGCAGTATTCATGGTTTTCTCAATGTCCTTAATGACATATGGAGGAAAAGACATATTGTTTATTTGGCGTAAATTTGACTACCTATTCAAACTGACAAAAAGGGTTTTGAGATAAAGAATGATAAGGGGAGAATTTGCAGGGGCTGCTTCTTCAACAGCTTCTTCCTTGCCAAAGTCAGGTTGATGGCAAAACAATAATCACTGGACATGTGTTTTAAGCAATTAATCCCAGACAGTAGTGCAATACTTCAAAAGTGCAATAACCTTTTTTATGTGCAATAACTTTACCTGTAAAATGTAAATCCCCCCATCCATGCCAGTGTACAGCCCCCCGAACCACCACTGTGCCCTCTTTTATATACTGTTATTCAACGTGTTGTATTCATATTGTTATATTATGTTTCCCTTGTTTTATATTTTCTGATCTATCTTTCCTTTCTCTGACCTGTCTTTCTTTCTTTCCACTTGGTTGACTCAGAGAGCTCTTCAAAAACATTTCTTATCTAGACCGCTGGGCCATGTGCAAATGACGAAATGACACCCTTTAACCTTGAACCCTTGAATGATACATTATTTCATGGGAATAAATGTCTGGAAGGCTGTGACTGCCCCCTGTTGGAATTTAACAGCAATATATGTGGGTTACAGTAATGCCAAATAATAGCTGAATAATCGTAAAACTGTGTATTTCTATCAAATCTCCTTGAGCATGATCCGGAACCAAGCATAACAGCTTCAACAAAATAACCGTCAGAGACGGTCAGAAAGGAGATGGGTTAAATTTCACAAAAGGAAAATAAAAAAATGTGATCATAAAATTAATATAATTGAATGAAAAAAATGCATTATACATACATTTCCTGCGATGATGTAAAATGTCAAGTTGAACTCAAGGCTGATTTGTAGTACATTTATATTCCACTCAGTACTAATGTGCCTCTGCTCACCTCTGCCAGAGCTTCAGCCTCCCGGGCTTTGTTGTCTCCTGCGCTGCCTTGTCGGGTTGTGCAGGGTGACGAGTGCTGTGAGTGGCTGTCAGCAAATGTCTTTCTGTCAGGGTGGTTGATGCTTCCAGCGCTGCCGAACGTGGTAAGGCGGCGTTTCTCGGGGCTGTCTGTCTGCGCCCTCATGGCTGCCTGCATGTGAGGACTGCAGGGCCGCGGGAGAACTGTGGGTGGCTGGTCCGAACATCTGGTGGGGCTTTGGCTGTCAGAACCATTCCTACTGTGAGGAACCACTGCTCCATCCGACCGCACTCGCAACCTGACAAGCGTTGTGGGTGAAATTGCGCAGACGTTTCTCAAGCTTGTTTCTTTCATAAACGAAACATATTCAGCATTGATGCAATGTTTATATACACAAAACACATACGATATAATTGATAAATATGAGGTAAGTGCAGAGTAAATATGAGGTAAATGCAGAGTAAATATGTATGTCACAACCAGAATAATTTCTGTTCTACAGAGTGACAGGAAAACACTGTGAGAACTAGAGAGGAAGACCAAGGAGAGGGTGAAAAGGAAAATAAATAAGATTAACAGTACAAAGGAATGACATCACAGAGTCATCATACATGATCTCATGTATGATGTCGGGAGCTATTTCATCCAAATGTGGCAAAAATTACCGCCCCACTGCTGCTCCAAAGCGTCGCTCTGTTGTGTACTCATAGGAGGATGGCTGGTTGTTTCTAGACGATGCATGCTCTTCTTGGTACGTCCCACAGCTGGCCTCTGCCTCAGGCCGCTGAGCAAAACCATCACAGAAGGCATCGTCCCTGATACAGAGACAAAGATATAGATTTGTGCTGTTCCCAAAGAGCATTCACTGAGAGATCTTGGAGGAAATGAAAAATAAAGTCCTAACCACTAATCTGTGATTAGGGCTTGCTCGGGGTGGATAGTGGGTGTGTGTGTGAGTGGGTAGGGGGTGGGTCTTTGGGCTGCTGGGGTCCGATGAGTGGGACCTAGTGTGATGGAGGCACAGTAAGGAGGAGGAGCAGGATAATTGATGGCAGCAATTTGGGAATGACCAGAGTGCTCCAACTGTAAATGAAAATTTCTTCACTTAGGGCCCTGAAAGGATTAAGGCAATTACTGCTCGTCTGAGGTTATTGAGCTTTATTTTTAGGAGGGCACCTGTTCCTCTCTCAACAAGATAAGAGCAGAAAAAAATGCTTGTTTGAATAAGCTGTACACAGGACTTCAGGCTGGGAGCACAGTGTTGACACAATAATTCAAATCTTCTCGCTCTGTAAAAAATACCACTTAATTATATTCCAAAACACTACCTGAACTAGGAAAGAAGATAGAATGGCGTGACATACATCATGTTTCACATAATTTTTGAGTAGCCAAAATCACTTCTGCCCCCAAATGGTTGTTTCGCTGGTGGTGAGCCAATTGGAAAAGCAAGGCTGAGGGAGATCCCTCCAGTCCGAAAAGTGGTGATAGCAATAGTTTGCAAAAGCTGAGTGGGATTCCACTGGGATGATTTTTGGGCACCATTGCTACAGTCTTGTTTCTGGTGGGGTGGTTGCGCCTCAGCCTCCAATGTTTGTTTTGTAATCTAAAACAAAAGGTAGATTTTACATTCCTGGCTATATTCCAGTGGTTTTGATGATGGTGATACACTACTGCCTATTCTTCTGCGAAAATTACAACATTGTTCAGGGACAAAGCTTCTCTTGGACGAATGCTACTGGCTTACATGTCCTGCACCACGATGTACTGATGTGGGATCAGCCCATCCACGCCATTGTGACGTCCCTCCCACCAGTCCTCAGATGCACGCATGTACAGCAGCAGGGAGGCGCCCTTCTTGAAACTGAGCTCTCGAGGACTTCGTCCCACATAGTCAAACTTGGCGATGGCTTCAATTGGCTCCAGCTCTGCACAAGACATTTCCAGATGAGAAGCGCTCATGGCGGCTCAGTTTCACCTGAACCAGTTCAGACCGCTCACCATCGTCACTGGTGTTGGGTCCGGTGCCGTTGTCCACCTCATCCAAGGTGCCCGGCTCACTGTGGGGACTCTCACTAGGAAGAGAGGCAGCAAGAAAATATTCAAAATTATAAACGGGCTTGAGGAAAATGAGAGCCCAATTCCAGAGTGAGCATGTGTTGAGCCAAATACAGTGAGGCCTCGAAACAAAAACAACATCAATGTTTCCCATTGTAGGTTTTTGTGGGTGGAACAACTCATCATATCTGTAGTTCAGTTGGCAAACACAATTCTGACTGAGATCCAGCAAATGGGGGCTGAGCTCCCAGCGAGCTCCAACACAGAATTTATAACAACAATAACTGCAGTCTTATCAATCATCAAGCATAATCAATATGGACAAATTGCAGGTGAGGGTGGAGTCAAGTCTCAATATTGTCCGCAGGCAGAAATACTTCATTTTGGCCCACAGGGAATATCTTTAACTATACCTGATCCGGTACCTATCCATCCGCCTACACTCCGGTGGTGCGATTTATCACTTCTATGATGCACTGTGTTTACCAGTACTCCTCTCCTCCAGCCATGCACTTCTCGTAGACGGGACCATCTAACTCGCGGTGTGTGGGGAAAATGGCCTCGTGGTGGACGATGACCGTCTTGATGACCTCGTTGACGTGGGCCTGGCAGGCCACTGGGTCCTGCTCATCTGGGATAGGCATCAGAGTGGGGCCAAAGCAGATGGCCAGGTTGTAGGGGTCCATCATGTTCTCGTCACTGTACTGGGAAAGACTGGGAGAGCAGGAAGTCGGGCAGTTTGTGAGTGGAGTCAGAGGCTCGACAAGCTTATCATTCACTACCATTAGCATACTATCCCCCTAACTACAGGTGGTTTTGAGACGCCCATACCTACATGAAAACAGTACGGGAACTGGTGTATCTTCCTGTATTTTAATCTTCTATCTTCTAGTTTATGTTTAAAAAATAAAAAGGAATCCTCAAAAGACTTCTGACGATGATATAAACCTCTTTTGGACCTATGCAGCCTCTAAGCTGGCAGGTTAAGAACATGGTTGTGTCTCTTGCATCACATAAAAAAAAAAAAGCAAAGCGGAGGACTTCTTGTCAGCATGGAGGTCCACAGATGAAATGTGTTGCGTTGCAAGTGCAGACCTCTGCACTTATTCCTAAAAAATTAATTCATTCTCACAAGCTTGTTTTGATGAAGTTATTTTGCAAGATCAAGAACTTTCTGCCGCTTTGAACTGTAAAATGTATAGGGGTCAGAAATTGATTCATTTACTCATTACATCTTCTGGGAAAAACTCAAGACGTTGTTTTCCTGTAATGAGGTTTTACTGTGATACATATGGCATGTACTTCTGAAGAGGAGGCGTGAAGACAACTTACTGGTTTAAAAAGGCAAACAGGTATCTCATGACGATGACCACGGGCCGTTGCAGGCTCAGGATGATCTGATGAAGGTGATGAGCTCTTTCTGCTCCGGTCTCCAGCTCTGGAAGTTGGACAGGAGAGAATGTGGGGAGAGCTGGACAAGAAAAAGCTCTACAGTCATAAGTCACCTGAGTGAAACTCACTGGTGGTGGTGATGAGGTCGGGGAAACGCTCTTTGGGGAAAAGCGGGTTCTCCAGCCCCCTGAAGTAGAGCTTCAGCACGCCAGCCACAGAGTTGATGTCATGATCGGTCTGGTCGTCTTCCAAGGGGTCCTCGCCTGCAGAATAGGCGACATGTTCAATCCAGTGGCCGGCCTTCCTCTACAGCAGGAGCCTGGCAGCTCACAGGGACGTTGATGCGCATTTCAAGCAACATTGTGATCGTACTATCATTCCTGCAAAAATGCCATTCCATGTGTTATGCATGGGCAGCAGTTTACACATCCATTATGGGCTCACGCATAGCGCTGTGGCTCCTTATCTGCACTTTAGAGATCCATGGGACGCGCTGTGGCTTTCCAGGTGGACAACAGGCAATCTAAAACAAATCAGGCAGAGATGAGTCGGCGCCTGGGGACTCACCTAGCTCAAATGCATTTTTAATGTCGTTGACTTCCACCTGGGATCCTGGAATGCGAAATATGCCCTGCTGCTGAAGGCCTAACCAGAGACAGAGGTTATCTTTACACATATGCACGCACATGACACACAGGATACAGGCATTAGCAAAAGGAATAAAATGATAAGTGACCATGAACCAAAATGCAGCGGTTGGAATGAAGAAATTCGGAGCAATCCAGCTTTCAAAGCAATTTATATCAACCATACAATTTTTACCCACCATCCTTATGCTGATGGTTCAGCTGTTGCAGGAACAACAGCGTGATCAAATCACATGTCTGGCGCCTGCATAATCCAACATTCACATCAAATCTAACACAAGATCTTATCCATCTACTTCTTAATCATTCATTCTGGTCTTGAGCAAGAACTTCTCATCCCCTCACCCTAAGAAAGTTCCTGAGCAACATGTTTGGAGCAGTGTTTTGTTGTACACCAAAGGATACCTACCATACAGATTGATGTAGCGGATACAGCTCTCTACCACCACAGGTATGGGCTGACCGGAGTCCTGTCAGACAGATGCACGATCAGCCTCCACAGCTTAAACCAGTGTTTCCCGACCACCCCCACCCTCCGTCGACAACTTTCGGGCGGGCGAAAAATTATCGCCAGCACCCCCTGCGACGACAACATTTGGTTGGGCGAAAAATTGTGTTGGCTGGGATTGTGATCCCCCAAAGGTACATATATAATGTGTATATTTGTATATACTGTATATACTGTACACACACACACACACACAGACAAACACACATATATGTACATGCACATACACACAAAAAAAAAACGCACACAGCATTATATACTGTATAAATATGTACAAATACATATCTATACATCATATTGACCCGAATATAAGACAATCCCGCATGTAAGACGAGACAGCATTTTGGAAAAAGGCTTATTGATGACAAAATCTTGTTTTATCACGAAGAACATTTCATTTGAAAATCCTAAAGCATAAAAGCATTGATAAAATTTGACATGTAGGAACTTTAACTAGACTACCTTTAAATAGAAAAATTTTTTTTTTCTCCCTGTCATTTAAGACTTTTTATCCCTCGCAAGCAGCGTCCTCTGGCTCTGTGGGCTCAGTCTCTCTATCCTCCTCGGAGTCCCTCACACCAACACTCATCATCCCCCTGTCCAGTTTCCCATTCACGGAGCAAGCGTGCCTCTTGATTTTTCCAGTCGGACTTGGGGCATGATCACCAGCCAGGAGCCACACTGTGTATTTTTTACGCAAAGTATCCTTGAACAGCTTGTTGACGACCAGATCCAAGACATGGAGCTGCTCGTCATCCCGCCTGGAATGATCAGCAGGTCTGCGATCATCTCACGCCGGGGGAAGACGCGAAAGCAAAGCTGTTCAAAGCCTCATCCGCGAAAATAAGACGACCCCAATTTTTTAAAGGGAATTTCCGGGGAAAAAACATAGTCTTATGGTCGGAACAATACGTTATATATATATATTACCTTAAATCATCATCTATATACAGTATATGTGTGTGTGTGTGTGTGTTGTGCCTGTGCGTGCGTATATGTGTGTGGGTGTGTATCTATACATCAATGTGTGTGTGTTAACCAAAAGTTAACAGGAGCTGCTGTAGACTGGTTTCAGTCTCATCTGCCAGGTTTCCGTTTGTACAAGTTAATAATATCTCCTCTTAACACACTAGGGTTAGACGTGGAGTTTGGCAGAACTCCATGCTGGGTACCGTCCTTGGGCTGATTCTGTTCACTCAATATATGCTTTCTCTAGGTCAGGAGTGGGCAAACATCTAAGCACAGGGGTCACAGTGACTTTTAAATTTTGACAAACAAACCGCGTCAGTAAAAAAACATGAAAATCCCACGGGAAGAAGTGGATACAGGAAAATAACTTGATAAACAGGAGGGAAATGTTGGAAAGGTTCTATTCTTTATGCATATTAACGAGAGATTTTCAATGATTGTCCTATACTGTGAGAGACCTAATAATTGAAATCCTTTCCGCACACAAAGCCTTGTTTAACAATGCAAATCCCCAGGACACCTAGATAGGGCAACAGATGTTCTGGGGTCAGCCAAAACTGAGGATTCCAGACATTCTGTCAACACAATTTTCTTTTCTGCGGAATCATGAGAAAACAATGTAACCCCAGTGTAATAAAATGAGGGGAACACTCAGAGAGCGTTTAAAACGGACTGTGAGTTGAGTGTTTGCCTCCTTGTGTTCTCTCCTCGCGAGCAAAAAAACACTACCTGTTATGTCATTCTTTATTGGGGGGGGAGCTTGTGCGGTAGGTGGAGTGTTTCCGACTAGAGATAGTCGGGCTCATCTCTATGCGCAGCCTGGGCTCTGGATCCCAACTTCTTGAGAGAGGCTGGATTCTCTTCCACTCCGGAGTTGCCCGTAGGGAGAGGCAGCGGGCTGGAGTGGGCTTACTTATAGACCCCTGAATAAGCCGTCACGTGTTGGAGTTGTCCTCAGAGAACAAGAGGGCTGCGTCCTAGCACGTTCAGGCAGGGGATAGGTCTCTCACTGATGTTTCGGCATATGGGCCAAACAGCAGTGCAGAGCACCCAGCCTTCCTGGATGCTGGATGTCCTTTGGGGGGTTCTAGATCGTACCCAATCTGGGGACTCCATCGTTCCACTTGAAGACTTCAACGCCCACATGGGCAATGACAGTAGAGCCTGAAGGGGTGTGATTGGGAGGAGCGGTCCCCCTGATCTGAACCCGAGCGTTGTTTTGCGATTGGACTTCTGTGCTTATCATAGTTTGTCAATAACAAACATTGTGAGTGAACTCAAGGTGCACAAGACCGGGGTGGTGGTCCCTCAGTTTAAGAAGGGGAACCGCAGGATGTGCTCCAATTACATAGGGATCACAGTCCTCAGCCTCCGCAGGAAAATCTATTCAAGGGCACTGGAGAGCAGAATCCGGCCGGTAGTCAAACCTCAGATCCAAGAGGCATAATACAGGTTTCGACACGGCCAAGGAACACCAGACAAGCTCCACACTCTCAGCAGGGTGCTGGAGGTATCATGGGAGTTTGCCCAATCAGTCCAGATGTGCTTTGTGGACTTGGAAAAGGCATGCGACCGGGCTCCTCATAGTGCTCTGTGAGGGGTGCTCCAGGAGTTTGTTGGCTTCTGGCAGGGCTCCCCTTTGTCATCAGTCCTGTTCAACATCTATCTGGCTCTTCCTCCATGGAAACATCTTCCAGTTTCAGTCTGGGGGGCAGACATCCTCACTACCTTTATGAGTAGGCTTAAAACTTTCCTCTTTGGTAAAGCTTACACAAAGTCCAGGCTATGATGCTAGTATTAGACTGCCAGGGGATTTCTACTGATGCACTGAGCTTTTCTATCCTCTCTCTCCTCTTCCTCTTTCCTTGCCTGCATACATGTCTTGTTAACACATGGTACAAATTCAGCTCCTACCTCAGAGTCTTTTTGTCCTGTGCTTAATCAACCCTCAGACTGCAGCTGGAAGAAGACCAGTGATATACCGCCAACCATTTAGGTCCTGCAGCTGATTGGCACGCTGTGCGTTTACTGCTGTGCATTTTATGCCTGTTTCTTCCTGTGTCTCTTTCTTTTTCTATTTTGACCCAACCAGTGAAGGCAGATGGCTGTTCACCTGCGGTCTGATCTGCTGGACACAGTTTCTTCCCATTAAAGGGGAGTTTTTCTTTGCCACCATTGCCAAGTGCTTGCTAATGGGGGCTACTTTGGGTCTCTGTGTGTTAATCTTAGATGTTGTAAATATTTGAAGGTTGAGGAGCTCTACCTGCCTCTTCTTGGAAAGTGCCTTGAGATAATTTCTGTTATGATTTGGCACTATATAAATAAAATTCAGTTAAATTCAATTAAATTAATTCAAATTCAATTCAAAAGTATGTTCTGCGTTAAATCAGCCAAATGTGGCTGCTCTGACATGTCAAAAGTTTAGAATACAGTTTGGTCTCTAAATTGAATAATGTTCAAGTCATGCCGCATCACTTACATTTACAAAATTTGCACATAGGAAAGAAGAGAGAAGAAGAGGACAGAGGCAAAGAAATGTTTTGAGCACACATCACCATCATCATCATGATCACCCCTGCCTTGGCAATAGAAGTACCTGACTCCTGGCACGGACATTCCTCCTTCCCCTGGATAGAGTGGGAAGCCAAGCAGACAGACAAGAAGAGAGGCAACCACGACAACAGGTTAAAGAGCAAGAGAGATACACACAGAGACAAAAAAAAGAGGGGGAGGAGGGAGGAGGGCGTGGCTGAGGAGAGGACCTGACTATCAGACAGAAAACTGCATTTCTTTTTTTTTAGGTCATATTTTTATAGCCTCTCTGTTTGGCCAGTGTCGGATCCCATGGCAGGTGCAGTTTATTTGCATAGCTCCTCTAGCTCAGCCCTCTATCATGTAGCTTGGATCAGTGCCTTCTGAAGAAGCTCGTAAGGGAAGAATGCGGAGAGTAAACATACACCGGCGAGAATCTTCTGCAAACAAACCAATCCCTGGGATGTAATGTGCTAGAAATCAACCCAGCCTCCCAAAAGCCCGTAAAGCTGAGTGATTGCCAGGACAGGGCGGTGAGGAAGAGGAGGGTGAGCTCAAGTATGGGCAGAGGATGGCTAGCAAGACGGCCGAGCTCACAGAGAGACACACCGCACTGACGGGCTAGTACCTGGATGAAGGCCTCCATATTGCCGTTAAACAGCTTATGGTAATAAATGGAGCGAGGTCTAGGCTTCCGCAATCGCTGAGGTTTAGGGGGCAGAGAAGGGGGCCTGGGAAGATGGTGGGATAGGGGTGGAGGTGTACAAGAACATTGTGAATACAAGTTATAATCATAATAATGTATGATAACGTATAGCGAGATAGCTGTGAAAAGTACCAATTCAAAAAGTAATGTTGAACAAAACATTGAAGACAGTGAACACTATGACATGCAATGGATAAACGCTACTTATTATCTATAGGTGTTAAGAAACACCATGTTAGCTTAATTTCCCAAAAATATAAAATTCTACTTTAATTTATATCATATCTAAATCCAGACATAGATACTGTATATGATACATCAAAATTCAGTTCAGATAGACATCACACGCTTTAACTACTGAGATGCTCATTGTCTGGCATCATAGGCGTGGATGAATAAAAAAAAGACATGTCTTGGGCGTATTTGCATAGAACATGTTTTGTGCGCATGACACAGTTCATCTTTTGTCCGCCAGGGTGAGCTGCCAGCACAGTTAATGCATATGCTAATGATGCTGGCCACATATCCAGCTGCAGCATGAGGCTATGAACACTGCAGGTGTTTCATAGCGTTAAAGAAAAAAAGAGTTGTCAAGAACTGTTAGTGTGGCCAGGCTTCACTGCTCTGTTCATTTATAAGAACAGCAGCGTTAAAATTAGATGCACGAGTCGATAACCCAGCTGGATGGTATTTCTCTTAATACCAGCAGGCTTTATCCCGCTATCAAGTGCCTTTTCACACATTTTGTTGGCAAGTCTACAAAATCCAGACACAGGTGAAGGTTGTGACACACCATCATCCCCCATTCTCTCCTTGGTCTCCAGACCTCTTACCTTGTAGTCCCGTAGTCGGCCCTCTCTCCTAAAAACAACAGAACAGAGACCAAAATTTAGCTCCCTGGCTGAGCACTGGAAGTAGAAGCTGGTGGCAAAGCCGACAGGCTCTATCTGGCTAGCGGATGGGGAAGGCAAGGGGTGAAAGCCTTCGTCTATTCAGGGCAAGTGAATGGGCCAAGCACCATGGCTGCCTTTGACACGGCGCCAAGCAGTGGTCATTCAGCCGTCGCCCTAGAAACAGCAAGCGAGCCCCAGAAGGGGATTGCCTGCTCGCCTGCTTGTCTACCACATAATGAGTATCCAGGGGCAACAACAAGAGGAGGGCTGGGCAGGGTCCACTATGGTTTGGGAACTGAATTGTATAGTAGAGCGATTCTGTGATTGCACTGTGTGTTGGCGTGGCTTTAATTAATTAGAGTCTGAGCGTGATTGGTCAATCATAAACATTTGTGCGGTGGGTGTCATCATCAGTGAGGTAGCTTGAAGCTTCCAGTGTGTTCCCACTTTACGCTGACCACAAACCACAGCCGCAAGCCTGCTGGCTTTGAGACATTAACACGGGAATGTATTTAGCATTATTGACTCCCCGCACTCCATTATCTTTATTCTAGATAAGGAGTGAGTCAGTGTATTTTGAAGCTCAGAGACAAAGCGCCGACAGCCAACTCTGAAAATGGCTTTCTTTCCCTTAAATCGAATGACATTAAGTTGGGCTAGTGCAAATGTCTTACCATGTAAAACTGGAGAATTGGAGACAGAAAGATAAAGACTAAGTGTCGGAAGAAGGATGACTGTGACTTATCATATTTCCATATTTATTGGAACGTTAAGCATGAGTTCACAGACTTCTTAATGTGAATCAATGAGTCCGGTTTGCAATTTGGAGCCTCTTAAAATACACACATACATACATACACACACACACACAATCGAGGGTTATACAAACAAACAAACAAGCATACAAACAAACAGCCATAGCAAGGGGCCCAGTCACACCTCATCACAGATCAAACCTGACAGGATGGCCTGGGGGTCAAAACCTCTGTCAGAACTGTTTTTTCAACTGGTCAAACATCAGCTTTTGGGGCGGATGTTGAGGGCAAGTGGGAGAGGGGATCTCACCTTCTCCTAGAGTCTGCTTCAGAAGGTCATGCTTGGCCTGCAGTTTGACAATGAGGTTGCTGCCATTCAAGTACTCTTTGTATTTCTGAAAAAAGAGAAACAAATACACAAAACTGAAGTGTCTGATATTGCATCTGAGCGTCAAAGGCAGACGCCTGCTTGGGCACTCACTGTGAAGTAGAAGCCTTCGGTCTCGTGCTGGTTGGCTCTCCTCTTGGCGATGTTGGCCTTGCTCATGTACGAGTCTGACGAAGCTGACTTGACCGACTCGGTGGACTGGCTGTGCTGGAAGGCCTCGGAAACATCAAAGTCCTCAACCGTCAGCATGTCCTGAAGAGTCTGCATGGTGGCGTCCAGAGTCTTCCTCACCTGTCGCACACAGAGGAGAAAGAGGGAGGTGAAACACAGAGCCCTCCAGGACCACGACCACCTTGACGCCTCTTGCAGCTTATTGAGCGATGCGTGTGGGGAAATTAGCTGCCGAGCAGGAGGCCACCTGACATGAAACATTCATGGCCGCCTGGCTTCCACGTGAAGAACACTAGCGGGAAATGTGCGCCTCCACATTCATAGCAGAGGGGAAGGTGGGGGAAGGAGAATGCTGACCTTTAACACGCTCTGCTCTGACCTGGATGGGGCTGTGGTCCGTTGCGCCAAGGTGGCCCCCGGCGGAAGCAGGAGGCCCAGCAAAAGACACAAAGTCAATGTCCAACTATGGACACTTACAAGGGATGCCGTCGGTTGGGCACAGGAAGTTTTATTTTATGGCAAATAAATTTGTGTATAACTTCTTACCATCCCTCTCTCTTTGTGTCTATACCAATTCCAAACTACACAGACTGATGTGATGCAAGTACACCTGGCTGAATATTGTTATGGATAATTTTACTCATAGCATAAATTATATCATTAGTTTATTCATAAGTATTCTAACATCTATGGTTGAAGACGATGATACTTTTTTTCGTTTTGACAAAGATCAACAAAATATCTGATTCCTTTTGTTGTAGACACTTTTTCTCATTATAGAGATCTTCACTTGATTTTTGAATCTAAAATTCTTACCAGCTGTTGAAAGTGACAAATAAATAACCTAAAATCTCTAAAAGCAGGGGTGCTATTGAATTCTGGCAGCTGCCTGACTTATCAACAATCCCCATGGGCATGCAGCTTTTACATTTTTCATACACATCCTGCCTCCTCTCACATCCCGACCACTCGACTTCACACACTCATCTCACACTTGTATCCTTACAACACGTCTTCATACACTCTCGACGTGCACTCGTGGAGCACTATTTGCACATCACTGACATCCTGCCCTAGAATATGACATTGGATCAAACGCCAGCATCTGACCAGTCAATGGCTCTCATTACAGTAAGCCTATTAGTGTTGTATTTGTGTTTCCTTCTGTTCAGCATGTGACACATGTCTGAACGTACAGTATTCACAATTTTCAAGGTACCGCTAAATGTCACCCTGCGAGGTGAAATTAAATAAAAAAGTGCAGCATTTCCTCGGGTCAAAAACATTAACTTAATTTGGATTTTGATGTAGTTAATGCAAAAAAATTGTGTTCTACTTTCCTCACTCTTTGAGTAGCAGCCTGGGATCAAACGGGCAAATTCCAGACAATTACTGAGCCTCCTGAGCCATTTCAATATCTATTCATTGATACTCAGTGAACAAATTTCTGTGATGAATGTGTGTACTTAAAGGGAAGTTTGTGAAACCAGTACATATACTATTTACACTTCAAAACAAACATGACCATACACACACACACGTGCGCACGCACACGCACGCACGCACGCACGCACGCACGCACGCACGCACACACACATACACACACACACACACATAGACACAGACAGACACAGACAGACCAAGACACAGACACAGACACAGTCGGGCGACTACATCAGTTCCACACAAATAGGTACAGGAGATGCTCACCTCCTCGTTTTCTATCTTCAGCGTGGCCAGGCGGGACTGCAGCTGGTGGTATCGCATCAACAGCTCCATTTGTACTGGCTGCTGGGCGCTCACCTGGCACACCTTCCCCATGTGGGACAAAGGACATGAGACCTAAAAAAGTTTTTAGGTCTGTTTTCCCTCCTCTTACCCCCCCGCACTTCAGCACCGCATCTGTCCACTCACCTCGTCCCCCATATGTGGCTGATAGTCGAAGCGTGTTGGGGGGCAGAATGTCTGGCTGTGTATGTCCATGAACTTAAGCTTGTCTGCTCGGAGGTCCATGGCGTCCACCGCCCCCTCCAGCTGGTCCAGACCTTCGTGGCGAGACGTCTCCAGGCTGTACTCAGCCGATAGGTAAGTCCTTAATGTACGTGCCAAGCTGGCGTGGTAACCTAAGTCGCAGCACTGTGGGTGAGAAGAGAAAAACTAATAGCTTAATGTTTTTGAGTGATGGAGGTTTTCTTAGCATCAAAGTATTAGTGCTCACGTCAATCATATCAGAGACGTCGTGGATGTAGTATTTCGCCACCACAGCATTGGTGGCTGTCAGGTTGAGCAGGTAGTCGTTGCGGGCCTTGGTGCATTTCAACTTGTTCTCAGAGTATTTAGCTTGTCTCTGGGGAGGAAAAGCAGGAGTGGAGGAAGAGGAAGAGGAGTGACTTGGTCAGCAGATCAATGGGGAGAGCTCAAAACATAGGTAAAGTGTAAGTGTGAGTGTGCTGACCTTCTCCTTCATCTTCTCCATCTTCCTGACGGAGCTGCGCCTCTGTGGCCGGTCATCGAGGCCGTAGCGCAACAGACCACCACTGCTGATGTCGTTGGCCTTACCGATGTGCTTCTCTTCCTGTTTCTCCGCTTCCTTCAGCTTGGTCTCAGCGCTCAGACTCTCAGTGTGGTACATGTGGTATGTCTTCATCACCTACCAAGACACGTGCACACACGCAAACACATAAAAGATCGCAAGACATATATTTTTGCACACACCACTCAATTACATGTTATTCAAATTGATTCATACTTAACCTTTGGCCTTGTTATGATTCCTAAATATATTTCTATTGAATAATTACCCCTCTCTATTCCTCAGCGAGGGCAAGAGTGATCATTTACTGGGGTGACTACATTAACAATACTCCTTCATTGTCTGAGGGATCAATAAAGTATCTGTGATATTGACTCTGCGTGAACACGGTTTAGTTAAAATTAATTGCCACAACACACAAAATGCTGCCCACTTTGGGGGGCAGTGTTGTCATTGCCTCTCCAAAACAAACTCTTCTGTCAACAAGGAGCAGAGGTTCCTGCTGATGCAGAATCAACAGACATACCAAACAACCTCTCCTCCTTTCTTTCACTGCTGGACTTTACTGGCTTCTCTGAGATGGTAAATAAACTCATCCTTTTAATCACACATACCTTGTCCTAACGCACAGTATTGTAGCCATATACTAGGTCAAAGGTGTCAAACTCAAGGCCCGGGGGTCTCATTTTATGTGGCCCGCGAGCTCTTGAGCACCTGTTTCAATATACCACTGGTGTCAAACTCAAGGCCCACGGGCCGAATGGAGCCCTATGCATTTCAACATAAATCTCCCTCATTTAAATGTACATCGACTCAAAAACACAAAAATCTCCCAAAATGCAATTGGATCATGTTACGGGCAGCTGAGCCATGACCAGATACACACTTTTTTAAGGTGTCAGTTTATCAAGAGGGGGGAGAAGGGAACCACATATATATCGGACAATGTTGTCGCTAAATTCAAGGAGGCAATTCCATCAGTGCTTTGTCTCACTTCCAACAATGGAGTTCTTCGCTTGTCTCAGTCCCTCTAATATAGATCAGCTAGTTGAAAGTACAGTGAGTTCACTGTGGGTGACGCTCGAGGCCATTGCTCCTCTAAAAAAGATAAAACAGAAGTGACTGGCTCCAGAGTGTAACTCACAGACCTGTGAATTGAAGAAAACCCTGCGAGGACTTGAGAGGATCTGGCTCTCCACCAAGTTAGATGAATCTCACTTGACCAGGCAAGACAGCCTCAGAAAACCCATAGAAAGGCCCTTTTTAATGCCAGAGCCGCCTATTTCTTCTCATTAATCGAGGAAAATAAAAATAACCCTTTTCAGCATCTTAGCCAGGCTGACTTGGAGTCATTAATCTACAGACTCATGTATTCCTATGGATCTTAGCAGTAATGAATTCATGAGCTTCTTAACTGATAACAATAGGAGGGAAAATTAATGATCTCATTCCCTCAAACGTAGGTACACAAGATGTAGCCTCACGTCCGGGGCTCTTACAACTAAGTTCATTCCTAGACTGCTTCTCCCCTTTTGACCTTCCTGTATTAACCAAGATGATTTCCTCAGCTAGGCCAGCAACCTGTATGTTTGACGCTGTCCCAACTGGTCTGCTTAAAGAAGTCTCTCTCTTATTAGGAACTTCTATACTAAGTATGATTAATTCGTATTCAATACATATTTTAAGTTGCGGTGATCAAGCGTCTTCTTAAAGCATTTTCTTAAAAAGCCAACTCTTGATTGCAATGCTATGAATGCCTGTATGGGTTTTTTGGCTAATTACAGGGCTATTTCTAATCTTCCTTTTCTCTCCAAAATCCTTGAGGAAGTTGTCACCACTCAGTTGTGTGAGACATAGAGTTCCAAAGGGTTCTGTGCTTGGACCGATTCTGTTCACTTAGTATGTGCTTCCTCTAGGGTCAGGGTTCACCAACCTTTTTGAAGCTAAGGGCTACTTCATGGGTAGTGACTCGAAGAGCTACCGGTTTGATACGCTCTTCTGAAATAACAAATTTGCTCAGTTATACATTATTCATGATGATAAATGATACTCACTTATGTGAAGACACTGATCACGTTACTGATTTCTCTTTCAGTTATTGTCAAAAAATGACAGCAAGGTGGGAAACAGATATCAATATTCAGCACTTTATTTTCCATTACTCTCAATAACTGTAAAATTTTCAGACGATCACTTGCATACTACATTTAATAGGAAAAATGGTCCATTTCCAGTGGCCACTGACAAACCTTTTTAAAACACATGATCTATTTTGCAGAATGTTTCAAAAAGTTATCAATCATGTATTGTTAAAGCAGATCAACTTAAATATCGTGAGAATTCTGGTCACATTTTGAACTACTGACCAAATCTGCAGCATTTTCGGATAAAATCCGGATAAAAACCACAGCTGCACTGTACTGCTGCTGTCCATGGACTTGTCACATTGGATGCTGCACCTGCACCTCGCTAAATCCCGGTCCAGTTGATCGATCAAGTTACCAGAAATTAGATCAGCTCAATTTTTCTCATTTTGAAGAACAGTGTTGGCAACTATCATCATTGCTTTTTCAACAACGTCTCCGCCTGAAAACCCCTTCTTCTTGATCAGAAAATATGTGGCTCTATACCAGTACTGAGCAAACTGCGGCCTGCGGGCCACATCCGGTCCTTTGTATGTCCCTGTCCAGCCCGCGTGAGGCCAATCATTAACAAGATAAATTAAACAAACACTCTGATTATCAGTAACAGCTATTCAAAATATTTGAATTAGAGCATTTTACAATTAAGGAAAGTTGGCGTCTCTCTAGCACAATTCAGGTTTGTCATGTGACCCCTGGTAAAAATTAATTGCCTACCCCTGCTCTAGACGAGGCTTCTGTCACTTATTGTGTCTTTTTCACAGGCCTCGTGAAAAAAGACTTGCTTATCCAAAGCTGCGTTTAGCTTGCAGGCTTTTTCTGCCCATAGTGCCGTCACCACAGGTTTCTTTCACAGTCTTATTCAAGTCCCATTTATAGTTTTTTATATTATAGTCCCATTCGTTGTGAAAGTGACAGGTTTTCTGTCTTTTTTTTGTCATGTTTTTGACGTAAGAAACTTCATTGAGAGCCCATCTTTGCTGCGCCTGCTAGCTTACTCTCAACTCGCACTATAGTTTTTGTCACCCACACAATACTGACCATTGAATTAGAGAAGGTCAGAGTCCACCCAAATTTATTTAAACTTCATGTAAAATGAACACATTTTTACAACACTAATATTTTGAAATCCATTTAAATGCAAGTGTGATTTCAAAAAAGCAACAGAATAAAAGTAAATTTTAGATGTAGCTCACTGGTGAGATATGCTATTTTTAGAAAAGGCCTGCGGGCACCTCATGTGGTCCTTGCAGGCGACCTGGCGCCCGTGGATACCCTGTTGGTGACCCCTACTCTACGCAGTATTATCAGGGAACACTCTATCCATTTTCATTGATATGCAGACGATACACACTGTATCAATCAATCAAGTAGCTTAACTCCAGGCTTGCCTTTGGGACATAAAAATGTGGATGACTTGTAATTTTCTGCTACTGAACTCAGATAAAACTGTGGCTATTGTTGTTGGTCCAGAGCCCCTCAGAAATACACTTTTCTAATGATATACTGCAGCTACTCTAGATGGCTTTACAGTGGCCTCCAGCAATAATGTAAAAATTGCAGGTGTTATCTTTGATCAAGATTCGTCATGCAAATCACACATGAGACGAATGTCAAGAATTGCCCTCTTCCACCCTCGTAACATCGCCAAGGTTAGGTACATGCTGTCTTTAAAAGATGCTGAAAAACTGGTCCATGCTTTTGTCCCTTCGAGGCTGGATTTCTGTCATTCTCTGTTATCAGGCTGTAGTAACTAGTCGATTATTACAGCTGGTTTAGAATGCTGCTGCACGCTAATTGACAGGAACTATGAAAAGAGACCACATTTCTCCTTTGTAAGCTTCTCTGCACTGGCTGCCAATAAAATCATGAATTAAATTTTATATCCTCCTCCTCACCTACAAGGCCCTTAATGATGAGGCACTATCATATCTTAAAGAGCTGATGGTGCCTTATCATCCAACTAGAGCTCTGCGATCCCAGAATGCAAGGCTACTTGCGATCCATAGAATTAATAGAAGTAGAATGGGAGGCAGAGCCTTTGAGTACCAGGCTCCTCTCCTATAGAGCCATCCTCCAGTCTCAGTCACGGGGGGGACACCCTCACTACTTTTAAACTAATTAAAACTTTCCTTTTCCATAAAGCTTACATTCAAACAAAGTTATGGTGTTAGTGATTTAGATAGCTGAGGGATCTCTCATGGTGCACTGAGCCTTTGTTGTGTTCTCCTCGTGTCCCCCTTCTTCCTCTCTCACCTGTATATATCCATGCCTGATTCATGCATGTTACCAACTCGGCCTCTTCCCCGCAGTCATTGTGTCCCGTGCGATCGGCAGATTGCAGCGGGAGCATGACCAGTGGTGACTGATGTACTTCTGTGATGACGGACCGCCAAAGCGTCCGAACCCTGCTCCTGATCCACATGCCACGTTGATATTGACACATATCTACATACAGTTTATATATGCTAAATCAAATTGTAACCTAGTCACTTTTACCGAGTACTGTTGTGCGCCCCCCCCCCAACCGGTCAAAACAGATGGCAACCCACCTGCAACCTGGTCTGCCCGAGGGTTTTCCCCACTATAGGGGAGTTTTTTCTTACCACTGTTGCCTTGTGCTTGTAAGTGGGGGAAATGTGTTGGGTCTCTATCTGCAACATTATCTTTGAAAGTGCCCTGAGTTAACCTCTGTTATGATTTGGGGCTAAACAAATAAAATTTAACTGAAATTGAAAAAATGCTGCAACAGAGGCTCAGGAACTGAAACTGGACATTTCTGTATCTCAGGACATGAAAGCATAGGCTGAAGTTGGGTTGTCATGGTTCACCTGAGCAATTACACCTAAACTGCCCAAGCTGCTGACTCAGCATGGATCTCAGCCAGGGGGGACAATCAATCAATCTATCAATCAATCAATCAATCAATCAATCAACCAACAAATTTATGAACAAATTTCACATCTGGCTGAGGACAGCTTCACTAGAAGCAATCAAGAGGCAGCTACAGCAGAAGTTAACCTGCTGACCTTCCATAGAGGGCTTACCGTGTAGAGCTCATTGGTGACCTTCACCAACTCTTCATGCATCTGGACGCCAATGTCTTTGCTCTGTGAGTGAGACAGAGACAAGAAATCCACACATCACATTCATATCACACAACACCAATCAGAGGATCATCTGCTGGACATCTGCGGAAAGTGGAATATCTTCCACTCTGAGAAGTGAGGAACTCTGCCCTGCTGCAGCAGAGCAGATGCAACACGACAAGCTCACAGAGTTAAAAATAGAGCCATGCAGTGGCTGGGCACAGAACATTTTCCAAGGGCTAATATCACAGCCTTGGCTCAAGCCTGCCATATCTCGAAGTAAAACCTGGAGTAAAGGAGAAGGTCTGCGGTGACAGGTCCCATTAATGGACATCTGGGACAAAATAGAGGTCATAACGAGCTGGCATGGTGTACAGCAGTGCAACGTGGTTGTTCACCACTTAGTAGAAGCATCTTGTGGAGGAGGCCTTTCTGCACGTAAAGCTATTAGTACTCATCACTGCTCCCGCCTGGTGACAGGCTGGCACTCCCTGGAGGGCATAAATAATATGCTGCTCCTTGCGCCGTCAGGCAGCACCTATCATAGCTCCCCGTGGCAGATTGTTGAGCCCTGACCCTCAGCCATGGTCACACTGCCCGCATGGTAATGAGGAGAGGAAGCCACAGTGCTTTCTGACAACAAGCCAGGTTATGCGCACAAAATTAAGCGGTTGGTTAACCTCTACTACCAATGGTTAGCCGAGCGATGAGGCATAAACTGCACTGAGAGATCTTCAAGGCGAGTGTGAAGGAACGGAGTAACAAAACAGCATAGCAGTCTAATAAAGTCATTAAAGCTGCTGCCTGTGAACATGTAAAACAATATTGCCTCTACATTACAGTCCCTGGAATCATGCAAATGACGGTCTGAAACACTGGGGTTGGGGCTCATCAGCGAGCACCTGGTGGCCGAGCCTCTGCCCACAATGTGGGCCCGCCCTACAGTGGACCCACCACCTGGGGGAGGGACCATAAGGGGTAAGGGGTGCTTTGTGTTGTGGATGGCGGCAAATGGGGGCGAGAGGCCTCTGCGACCTAACCCTCGGACAGATCAGCTAGCTGAAGAGAGGTGAAGAGAGGTGCAGAGCTGTCAACTCATCACCACCTGGTGGCTTGTTGGATACGCTGGCAGGGGAGATAGTCAGACAGACGCGGCAGGCCCAAACGTATTGTGAGGGGCTGTTGGGAACGTCTGGCACAGCCTTCCGTCAGAGACATCTTACACTCCCACCTCCGGGAGAGGTTCAAACAGATCCCGAGAGAGGCTGGGGACATAGAATCCGAGTGGACCATGTTTTCCACCTCCATTGTTGAAGCAGCAGTCTGAAGCTGTGGCCGTAAGGCCACGGGTGCCTGTCGCTGCGGCAATCCCCGAACTTGGTGGGGGACACCAGAAGAAAGGGATGCCGTCAAGCTGAAGAGGGAGGCCTACCAGGCTCACCTGGCCTGTGGGTCTCCTGAGGCAGCTGACAGGTACCAGCAGGCCAAGCGTGCAGCAGCCCGGACAGTTGTGGAAGCAAAAACCGGGCCTTGGAGGAGTTCGGAGAGGCCATGGAGAAGGACTATCGGTCCGCCTTGAGGAGGTTCTGGGAAACCGTCCGGCACCTCAGGAAGGGAAAGCAGTGCCCGACCAACACTGTGTACAGTGGAGGCGGAGAGCTGCTGACCTAAGCTGAGGACGTGGTCGGGCGGTGCCAGGAATACTTTGAGGATCTCCTCAATTCCACTGACATGTCTTCCATAGAGGAAGCAGAGGCGGACGACTCGGAGGTGGATTCGTTCATCACCCGAGCTGAAGTCACTGAGATGGTTAACTGTGGTTAAAAAGCTCCACGGTGGCAAGGTGCCCGGGGTGGACGAAATCCGCACTGAGAACCTCAACCTCATGGCTGACACGCCTCTCCAACATCGCATGGCAGTCAGGGATAGTGCCTTTGGACTGGCCGACCGGTGTGGTGGTCTCTCTGTATAAAGGGGGGGACTGGAGGGTGTGTTCCAATTACAATACAATACAATACAATACAATTTAATTTGTATAGCGCCAAATCATAACAGGAGTTATCTCAAGGCGCTTTACAGGATGGAGCAGGTAGTGCTCCTCAGGATACAGGTGGGCGGCCAACTGCCCCGACCGCTCGGGTTGGGAGAGAGAGGGAAGGAGAGAGAGGTAGAGAGGCAGAGAGAGACAGACACAGGTGTAAGGATGCACAGCAGTAGTAGGAGCAGGACCCAGATGTTCGCAGGTCCATCATCACTGGTGGTGTTCTACTTGCCAGCTACGGGATAATAGAGCATAAGACAACACTTTGGGGAAGAAGCCCAGTTAGTAACATGCATTTACCAGACAAGGATGCAGGAAAGGGTGGATGGGTGCAAGTGAGG